>VBSM01000937.1:4092253-4106666 GCA_008086735.1 Cheirogaleus medius | reverse complement strand
TTGTTCCGATGCTGAACTATTTGATAATAAAGTGATCATTTATAGATAATAGAAAAAAAAAGAAATGCATTTTTTAGGACTACAGCTGCCATAAATAATGATTCCTCTAATGGATCTGGGCAAAGTAAATTGAAAAGTTTCTGGAAAGGATTCACCATTCTAGATGCCATTAAGAACATTCATGATTCATGGGAAGAGGTCAATATATTTAACAGGAATTTGGAAGAAGTTGATTCCAACCTTTATGGATGACTTTGAGGGGGTTAAGACTTCAGTGGAGGAAATCACTACAGATATGGTGGAAACAGCAAGTGAACTAGAATTAGAAGTGGAGGCTGAAGATGTGACTGAATTGCTGCAATCTGATGATAAAACTTTAATTGATAAGGAGTTGCTTCTTATAGATGAGCAAAGAAAGTGGTTTCCTGAGATGAAATTTACTCCTGGTGAAGATGATATGAATATTGTTGAAATGACAACAAATATTTGTTGATAAAGCAGTGGCAGGGTTTGAAAGGATTGACTCCAATTTTGAAAGAAGTTCTACTGTGGGTAAAATGCTATCAATCAGCATTGCATGGTGTAGAGAAATCTCTTGTGAAAAGAAGAGACAATGGACATAGCAAACTTCATTATTATCTTATTTTAAGATATTGCTGTAGACACGCCAACCTTCAGCAACCACCACCCTGATCAGTCAGCAGCCATCAACATTGTGGTAAGAACCTCCACCAGCAAAAAAAATTAATTACTCACTGAAGGCTCAGATGATCATTAGCATTTTTTAGCAATAAAGTATTTTTAGTTAAGGTATGTACATTTTTTATAGATGCTATTGCACATTTAGTATGCTATAGTATAGTGTAACATAATTTGACTATAGTATAGTGTAAACATAACTTTTATATGAACTGAAAAACCAAAAACTTCATGTGTCTCACTTTATTGTGATATTTAATTTATTATTATATTCATTTTATTGTGGTGATCTGGAAGTGAACCTGTAATATTTGCATGGTATGCCTGTATTTTAAATGAGTTAGTTGTATGTTAAGTGAATTATATCCCAATAAGGCTGTTTTGTACAAACTGAACTCAATAGCAAAAACCACAAATAATTCAATTACACTGGACAAGTGATCTGAATAGACATTTCTCAAAAGAAGACAAACATATGGTTAACAGATACATGAAAAAATGCTCAACTACTAATTATCAGAAAAATTCAAATAAAAGCTACAGTGAGATATCATCTCACCCAATTAAAATGGCTTTTATCAAAAAGACAGGTAATGATGGATGCTGAGGAGATGTGCAGAAAGGATAACTCTTGTACATTCCTCATGGGAATGTAAATTAGTACAGCCACTGTAGAGAACAGTATGGAGTTCTTCAAAAAACTAAAAATAAAGCTTCCATATGATCCAGCAATTCCACTACTAGGAATATATCCAAAAGAAAGGAAGTCAACATATCAAGAAGATGTCTGCACTCCCATCTTTATTGTAGCACCATTCACAATAGCCAAAATATGGAATCAACCTAAGTGCCCATTAATGAATGAATGAAGAAAATGTGTATATACACAGTGGAATATTATTCAGTCATAAAAAAGAATGAAATCCTGTCATTAGCAGCAAAATAGATAGAACTGGAAGTCATTATATTAAGTGAAATAAGCCTAGTACAGGAAGGCAACTATCACATGTTCTCATTTATAAGTGGGAGCTATAAAAGTGGATCTCATTAAGATAGAGAGTAGATTGTTACATATCAAATGCTGGGAATGGTAGGGGAGAGGAGGTATGAAGAGAAGTTGATTAATGGGTACAAACATATGATTTGATAGAAGAAATAAGACCTAGTGTTAGATCAGTAGGATGACTATAGTTCATGATAATCTATTTTATATTTCATAATATGTAGAAGAGAAGAATTTGAATTCTTCTATTATAACCATTAACATAAAGAAAAGACAAATATGTAAGGCAATTGATATCCCAAGTATACCAATTTAATCATAGCAAATTATATGAAAGTATTAAATTATAACATGTACTTGAAACTATGTACCTTTATTATGTTTCAATTAAAAAAGAAGAAAAACTGAATAATAAGGAAAACAACAGCATAATTTAAAAAAACACAGGCAAAAGCTTTGAATAGACACTTTGCTATAAAAGAGATAGAAATGGCTAATAAACACAGGAAAAGATGTTCAATATCATTAGTCATTAGGGAAGTGCAAATTAAAACCACAATGAGATACCACAACACAACTATTTGAATAGCTAAAAACAAACACACAAAAACAAAAACTGACCATATAAAATGTTAACAAGGATGTGGAGCAACTAGAATTCATATATATCCTGCAGGTGGGAATGTAAATTGATAAAACCATTTTGGAAAACAGTTTTGCAGCTTCTGAAACAGTTAACTGCTCAACTACTGTATGAAGCAATCATTCCATTCTTAGATATTTAATCAGTGGAAATGAAAGAATATATCCATACAAAGATTTGTATACAAATATTCACAGCAACTTTCTTTCTCAAACCAGAAATAACTCATAGGGTCATCAACACTTGAATGAATAAACAAATTGTGGTATATGCATTCTAGGAGGCAGAAGAAAAAGTGTACTAAAGATCAGATGACCTGTATTCCACTCCTGGAGTTTCATGACTTAGAATAAGTAACATAATATCTGAAGACCTCAGTTTCCTTACTTAGGTAATTGAGGAAATAATATTTACCATTTTTATTTCCTGTGTTGGTTATAAAACTTGGTGAGATGAATGTAAGGAATTGTCTGGTAAGCTATAGTTTGTATGACATTTTTATTGGTCTTTTAACTTCTTTTTCTGGTGGAATCTATGAAAAGATATTTTCTGAAATTTTAATTTTTCTTATAATTTTTCACATATAAAATAAGGCTATTACCTTAAAGCTCCTTCTTTAAGTCCTAAACTAATAATTGATAAACTAGTCTCAAACTAATAATTGATACATTTTGACATTCTTGGAGGCTAATAAAGAATGTGGCAAGAATATCATGACTGTTGAATTTTTAGCAAATTAACAATATTTGTGCTTAGTCTTTGTATTCTGTTTCTTGGCTTCTTGCCTCTAATAAAACATTTTTGGCACTAAAATACCCAGTCCATTTCTTATTCTTGCATGGCCAAAGTCAAGTAAGACCTTCAATTGGAGTATATCTTTATTGTAAGAAAATATGATTACTACTAATACATGTCAGACTCCAAAGTCGTGCAGGTTTTTTCTCTCTGTTTGGCTTATCGACCCTCTTAAAAATAATTTTTGTTTAAGAACATAAAATTGTATGAAGGTAATTCCACCAAAGAAAATATGTAAAAGTTATTCAATCATTAAACAGCATTAGGCTACTTAATAGTATCAATTTGGATCTGGCTTTTGTTGATTTATACTATGTTAATGATTTACTACATATGAACTGCCTATTACAGTGATATATTCCATAGTATATATAGAATGAAAAAAATTGCTCAAGCAGGGGAAAGGTGTTTTGTCCTATCAGGGGGAAATGTTTTTTGGTTTGTCAGTTGTACAAAAGGGGATGTTTCTTCTCTCCAACTGATGTAAATTGGAAATTGGTTTACTTTACAAATGGCTTCTTCTTTTAATAGAGAGTTGTTTCTTCTTTCTGATGGCCATCTGTCCTGTTAGGTAGCCATTTAACTTGCTCATGAAATTCAGAAAATTCTTGAGATCATGTTGTGTTTGTTTATGTACTTATTCTTTGCTATTGCTAGATCAGGTTTATTTCAATTTGCTTCTCTCTCTCTCTCGCTCTCTCGCTCTCTCACTCTTGCTCTCTCTCTTCTGTTGAATCAGACAATTGTGAAAATTGGATTTCTGGAAAGCTAGCAAAGATTAATACATTTCTTAACCATCTTCACTACCTTCTATATTCTATCAAGATTTAACACTGAGGAAGTTATATGGTTAAGTCACCAATTCTGTTTGTTTTTACCCTTCTACAAGGAAGTAGCATAAATATTCAATTTACAAGATACCACTGCTTCTTTTAAGGACCATGGGTTTCACAGGTGAAACTTGGAAGGAGAGATAATGACCACCTATCTCCTTCATCCTGGTCACACAGGAAGGTAGGTGACTAATAGCTCCTCTAGGATGCATATTCATGTTTGCACCATTATGTGGCTCACTGTAACTGCTACCTCCAAACTTTGTTTCTTATCCTGTTTTCCCATAAGATGACAGTCAACTCATAGAAATAGCTGCTATTCAATAATGAAAACAAAAAGAAAAACTTGGGAGATCAGGAAAATGCTTTCTTCCTTGAGGATCTTATAAGCTATTTAGCATATATTTATTGAATATCTACTATATGTGAATCATAACACAGGGAGAGATGAGTGAGACTCATCTGTCTTCAAGAAGCTCAGTATAGCAGAATGAAAGCTACTGAGAACCTTCTTAATGTCCACCTAGAATCCAGAGGCAAATCTTGAGCCTTTTCTTGGCTGCCCAAGAGCAGATGTAGTTAGACAAGATTGACCCTTTCATCATGACAGCAGTGGCAACAAAAAACCACAACTGACAACATGTTTGGTGGTATTGCCAATTCAGGTGTCAGCTCCTCATGAGAATAGATTTCCCCACAGATTGATAATGCCAAGTTGGGCACTAACCCTAAGATCCCTATAAAATATACATGCAGTGTCAAGTTCAGAACAGCACCTCAGTCTTGAACAGGTTATACATGCAATAGAGAGTCATAGGTATATTTGCATAAAGCTTTCTGCCATTTTCTTGAAATTCACTTATGTCTAAATGAACTGTAGAATACATTCTGTAATGATTTCAAGATAAATGTTATTACCAGTTACTTCTGTCTTGATTTTTAACTGATTTTTCACCTATCCAGTATCCTTGACACAGACGTCTTATTCACACAGTAACCAAATTTTCTAAGACATTCTTAATTTCAAGAATTTTTACCCAGTGTCCTTCCAAGCAATCAGAATGTTCCAGAAATTTCAATTTTTTCAACATTCAAGTTATATCTTCTATATTGAATTTGGCACCAAGAAGCAACACAAAAACCTCCATGCATCTGATCTTCTGGCCTGATTTGGAATTTGGAAAATACAGTCACTATACTACTAAAACTAATATGTAGGGAGTGGGAAAATTCCCAAAACTAGGGGTGGGAAGAAGGATAAGGCCCTTTACAAACCATTGTTAGGCTACACTTTGCTCCTGGACCATGGTTTAAGGCTCTAGCTGCTAGATAGAAAACATGCTTTGAACCACTTAAAATTATAAAATGTAAATTGGTTATTAGTATAATGATTTAGCATTTTACATTTTCAGAAATATTATATACTCATTTATCTTAGAGTGAGGTAAAAAGGGATGGGTAGAATGTTAAAGGTTATTCTTATCCAAGTCTTTTTTGTGTTTCAGTCAATTTTGTAAACTGCACACGTAGCTTTTTAGTTAATTAGATCATGTATGAACGAATGGATAGAAAAGTCCCCCTCAGGGTGGAAATCTGATACATTTCATTTCAAGTGGTTAAGAATTAACATTTATTCTAAATTGTATTTTAAGATTTATGATCTTATTTTGTTGTACATAAAAGATCAATGAGGGGAAATAACTATACCTAATCTGCAAATTGTGCATAGGGTCTATATAAAAAGATTGTGCTACTTTTAACCACTTCGGTACCAGCATCGACTATAGTCATCAGCCACAGATGAACGCGCATAGCCGAGCATCGACTTTAGCTGACAGCCAAAAGCTTTTACTTTTATAGCTTTTATCTCTGCTAATAAGTTACTATGAATCTGTGACCTTTTAACAAGTCCTTAGTAGGAGTTATTATAGTTATTTTCCTAAAGCTGCCTGTAAAGTAAAACAAGCTTTCAGTGCTTTAAAGCTTTCCTCATCACACAAGAGCAAAATGGATTCATCGTCAATGCACAGCACAAACTATCATGTGGACTATGAGTGCTGGCTGTCGGCAAGGTTTTGCGGCCAGTGAGCGCAGTACCGAAGTGGTCAATGAAGCATACATGAAGTAGTTCTGCTAAAATTCACCATTCACCTGTGATTTTCTTTTTACATGATTTCATTTATAATAATTTATAATTATAAATATAATTCAGCTATTATTCTTTTAGACCAAGTCTTATCCACAGTCACAAGATAAGTTTTCTCAGGCCTGTGGAAGGAATATTCTGTGTCACTATGTATAAGAGACTGTGAAAGAATGCTACACCTCAGATTAACACAATTATTGAAGAGAACTCTTAGCCTTTTTTTCCCCACCCTCCCCATAATGAGAAGAACCCTCAGCCTTTGAGATCCAAATCTCTTTCTGCCCTGCCTATAGTACTGAACTTTAAATGGGTGAAATGTATTTAAGGGGTCAATTTATTGAGTTCTTACCTTAGGTTTTCCTTCTGCTCATGGGACTCTATTGGAATCTCCTTTGTCCAAGGCTTTGGACTATTTGACATTTATGCCTCAGCAACAGAGGATAAAAGCCATGTTGTGATGGATAAGCCAAAAAAGTAAGAAATACAGATGTGGACTATAGGCCTCCAATGAAGAATTGAGCCTGCTGAGGATTTATGCCTACACTGGAAATTTCTGAAGTATTAAGAGGTGGGTACTTTGGTGGTGGTTGGTGTTTATGTATGTTGGAAAGGGTAGACTATAATGAGAATATGATCTGCATAAAATGAAAAGCTGAGACTTTTTATTTATAAGAAAGTTAAGAGGCCAGGCTTGCTGGCTCACGCCTGTAATCCTAGCACTCTGGGAGGCCGAGGCAGGTGGATTGCTCAAGGTCAGGAGTTCGAAACCAGCCTGAGCAAGAGCAAGACCTCCTGTCTACTAAAAATACAAAGAAATTAATCGGCCAACTAAAAATATATAGAAAAAATTAGCCAGACATGTTGGCGCATGCCTGTAGTCCCAGCTACTCAGGAGGCTGAGGGAGTAGGATTGCTTGAGCCCAGGAGTTTGAGGTTGCTGTGAGCTAGGCTGATGCCATGGCACTCTAGCCTGGGCAACGGAGTGATACTCTGTCTCAAAAAGAAAGAAAAAAAGAAAAAAGAAAGTTAAGCCTTCTTCCAGAAAGATTGAGCTATCAAAACAATGGTGAAAATCTGAAGAACACAGCTAGTAAGATGATTTTTTCAGTTTAAAAAAATTGAGGCTTTTGGAATCAACAGAAAATCAGCCTAGGAGAAGGTGAGAGAAAAGGAACTATCATATTATTAAGCTTTATGGCTCAAATACCAAGAGCCTTACATGTGTTATCGCATTTAATCCTTATAGCAATCCTATGATGTAGGTATTGTCATCTCCATTTTACACATAGAGAAAACAGTCTCTAACAGGTTATTTGACTTGCCTATTGGGTTTAGAGTTGTATTTTATTTATTTATTTAATTTGTTTTCTTTATTTCAGGAAATTATGGGGGTACAAACATTTTGGTTACATGTTATGACTTTGCCACATACCAGCCATGATTTGAGATGTGCCTTTCCCCCCTACCATGCTCACCATGTTCATTAGTTGTGAGTCCACCCACCCCCAAGCCCCCTACCCCCAAAGAATATTACTACTGTGTGAGCACCTTAGTATTGATCAGTTAGTGCCAGTTTGATGGTGAGTACATGTGGTGCCTGTTCTTCCATTCTTGTGATACATCACTTCAGAGGATGGGCTCAAGCTCTATCCAGGAAAATATAACAGGTGCTAGATCACCATCATTTCTTATAATAGAGTAGTATTCTGTTATATACATATACAATATTTTATTAATCCACTCATAGATTGACTAGCACTTGGGTTGTTTCCTCGTCCTTGCTATAATGAATTGTGCTGCCATAAACATTCAAGTGCAGATGTCTTCATTATAGAATGACTTTTGTTCCTTTGTGTATATGCCTAGCTACATGTAGAACAATGAAACTGGATCCCCACCTCTCACCTCTTACAAAAATCAATTATAGATGGATAACAGACTTAAACCTAAGGCATGAAACCTTAAGAATCCTAGAAGAAAATGTAGGGAAGACTCTTTCAGACATTGGCCTAGGCAAAGAATTTATGAAGAAGACCCCCAAAGCAATCACAGCAGCTACAAAAATAAATAAATGGGACCTGATCAAATTAAAAAGCTTTTGCACATCCAAGGAAACTATCATCAGAACAAATAGACAACCTACAGAATGGGAGAAAATATTTGCCCTCTACACATCTGATAAAGGGCTGATAACAACAATGTATCTAGAACTCAGAAAAATCAACATGAAAAAATCAAACAACCCCATCAATAAATGGGCAAAGGTACGAACAGAAGCTTTTCATTAGAAGACAGAATAATGGCCAGGAAACATGTAAAAAAATGCTCAACATCTCTAATCATTAGAAATGCAAATCAAAACCACAATGAGATATCACCTAACTCTAGTAAGATTGACCTTTATCAAAAAATCCCAAAGCAACAAATGTTGGCGAGGATGTGGAGAGATAGCAACACTCCTACACTGCTGGTGGGACTTCAAACTAGTGCAACCTCTGTGGAAAAGAATTTGGAGATACCTCAAAGAGCTACAAGTAGAACTGCCATTTGATCCATCAATAGGCTTGTATTTTAGATCCAGGTCTCTCTGACTTCTAACAATATGTTTATAAATAACTAAATATCTAAGAGAAAACAACGACTATACCATTTCATGATTTTCTTTTGAAGGATTGTGCCTCTTCTTCATTTTACTTTTCTGAGGAAAGTGTTTCACATCGTATATTTAGAAAATGCTTTAGCAACTCCAGTATATACAATTTTTTAAAAATGGCACTAGAGAAAGAAGTAGCCATTCTCAGGAATAAAGCATCTGAGGTTCTTTTTTTTCCCCCTTCTTCTGCATTTTTCCGTATATTACATAAATGGGAACCAAAATTTCCATAATAGCTATATCCTTTGTAAGTGTAGAAATGAAGCCGTCCATTTTGAGATCTGTTTAATTTATTTAGCTAAATTAGCAATACAGTGTTCATTCTGACTGATTCTAGACTCCTGTTGCATACGTTTGTACACTTGATTAGTCTAAGGAATTGAAGTCTATGCTGTTTTTATAATTTACATGCATTTAGGTAGTTTGAAAGAAAAGTTGAGATATAACTATATTTGTGTTAAGTTACAACTTTTAGAACTTCTTCCACATGGCATTTATTAACTTTTAGTCACATCTTTAGCAATATTTTTCAGAATTTGTTAAATATGCCAAAGAAAAATTATAGGCAATGGTGGTGTAGTGGCAAGATCCCTTCATTTCAAGTCAGAGAATCTAAGTTGAAATCTCAACTCTGCTTCCTAATTACTATGTAAATTTGGGAAATTAATTTACTCTCTGAGCCTCAGTTTTCTCATCTGTAATATGACAGTAATTGTTACCTCATATAGTTGTTGTGAGAATAACCTGAGATAATAAGTGTGAGATTACTTTGTAAATAATAAAATTCCATCATAATATGGAGAGAAACAGAATAAAATAGACCCTAAGGAAATACATATTATATGCTGGTCACTAACTTATTTTCTCTTTGTTGCTCCCAGCAAGACCAAGACATGTATATATGAGGTATATGCTCTCCAGCCTTGGGTCACATTTCCTGACTTTCCTACCTACTGCCTCAGGATCCATGCAGTAATTCATAACCTACTGGCAGGAAGGTTAAAATGTGTGATAGAATTGCCTTCTAGGTCATTCTATTCATGTAAAATGATCTTTCCCCAAGGAGAAGCCTGCTTAACAGTTCATATTAATATTTTGGTTGAGGGCAATGAAGAGAAAGTTGGGAATGACAGTAGTTTCATAATATTGTCCAACAGGACCTTCCAGGTGAGACATTATGGTAGAGTAGGAAAGGCACTGAACTAAAAGAAAAGGGACCAGAGTTCCAAAGTCCATTTTCCCTATTGGCCTCAAGGTCCCCCTCTGTACAGTGATATGAGATGGACTAGATTATCTTCAAGGTCTATTCCAACATCAATATTCTATGATTCTATGCTTAATTATAATAGAAAGATTCAAATTATATAGGTTTTAAGATGTCATTTTATACCTCAAAAAGTAAAAAAAAATACACAAATTATTTCTGTGTTGTGAGTTATAATAAACATTCACTTACATTAATAGCTTTATTGGAGGTGATAATCAGCATAGTTTTTTCTATTTTCAAAGTGCTTTAAATATCTAGCATCTTATTTGAGTGACAATAACGACATTTCAATATTTATCTTCACATAATAAAGTAAGAAACTGAGGCTCAAAGAGGTTAAAAGGTTTTCACAAAATCACATAGCTAGTATATGATGGGTCCAGAAATCCAACTGTGGTCTGTCTATCTCTAAACCCAATGGTTTTGGTGAACAATTGAAGATGGCGGATGAGAAAAACTGCCAGCCAGAGTGTCTCTGCAAAAAAGACAGATTTTAGAAGAAAGTAGAAGAAATAATCAAGCAGACAAGCATACATTCACCGAGGGTCAGAAGGAGGGGTACCTGAGACTACAGGAGACTCCACTAGAGGAGGTTGCAGAGGAGAACTGGAAAAAGTGAGCTCCCAAGAAGCTTGGAGACCAGCAACAAGGGTAGGTGGAGCAGTTAACTTTCCCCTCCCTTGCATCTCAGACTGCTGGTGGGCTCCCCAGCAGTTGGAGCGATCTGCAGACACCAGCCCAGAGACGGCCACCGCCAGTGAGCAGAAAGCCTGTTGTGGACACAGCACCAGGCTCCCATCCCTCTGGGCACCTCCGTGTGCACAGACCTGAGCAACTTGGCAGGCACAATATTGCTACATTCTCCCCTCCCCCTTTCCTATCCGTGGCTGCCAAGAGAGACAATATAGCCACCAGCCAGAGGCAAATACAGGGAATGGGACCTTCCCTTTTGGGTCCCTACAGCTGACTAAGGGGCACTCAGACAATGAGCTACCTACCCGCCAGCCCTCCCAGGTGCTGCTGGCCTGGTGATTCCAAGACAACGGGGCAGACCCTGAGGCTGAGAGACATTGACCCAACTTGGGCTCCCCGTGGGTGAATTAGGACTGGCACTCCTCTCCCTAGCAGGGTCAGGGATTGAATTCCAGGGCCCAGAGGTCAGACCTGCAGACTAGATCCTGTGCACCCAGGTCTTGCATTGCCCAGGGCACAGAAGGGATATTCCTGAATGAGCCAACTAAGGTGTGTGTGTCTTCAGGGTCAGATCAGCGTGTGAGCCTGCTAAGGTGTGTGTGCCTTCAGGGGCAGATCAGCATGCTTGAGGGCAAGCCTCCTCCCAAGGGGGGGACATGTGCCCAGCCAAGGTGGCAATCCTGCGCAGGAAACCTCCCGGCCCCCATCACAGCCAGGGGAGATCCACTGGCATGAGGTCCGGCCTGCTGGCAGAGGCCCAGGAGAAGCCGTGAAGTTGGGGAGGGTGGAAAGGAGCGAGGCCTGCTCCAGACTGCAGGTCTCAGACAGCCCCATCCCCACAAGTAGACTTTCTAGCTGAGTGGGGCCATTCCAGCCCCTCCCTGACAGCTTCTCCCAGAAGCAGAGAACAGAATTTTGACCCCTGCTAACAGCATTTCTGGTGCTTGAGGGCAGGCTTACCCAACCCAAATCCACCCAGAGTCACTCCCAGACCAGCCCTTACTCAGGTAGAGAATAAGGACACACCTGGAAGTCCCAGGGCCTCACAAACCACCTGAGGCACTAGAGTGCCTCTCCAGAGGAACAAGAACTGGTTACAGGACCCAAAAACAACACCAAAGCCTACTCCTCCCAGCAAGTGCCACCTACTGACAGGGAGGTCATTCTGCACAACCTTGTATAACATCTACTGACTCATCATACAGGGTGTGGTCGAATCTCGCCCACAAACACCACCTACTGGCTCAGAGACTAAACAGGGCATGTCATTATCCAAACAAAAACATAAAGGTAAGAAGCAACAACTGACCCATATGGGAAGAAATCAGGGAAGGAACTCTGGAAATATGAAGAGTCAAAAGGAAAGCACACCCCCAAAGAGGAACACCAGCCCCTTAGAAAAGGACATCAACCAAAATCAGACCACTAAAATGACATAAGAAGAATTTTGAACATGGATTGTAAGAAAATTCAATGACTTGCAAGAAAAAATGGATAACCAACACAAAGAAACCACAAAAAGATTCCAGGACCTGGAAGAAAAAATCACTAAAGAAATTGAAATAATAAAGAAAAATCAAACCAAATTCCTGGAAATGAAGACTCAATAAAGGGAACTACAAAACACAGTGGAAAGCCTCAAGAACAGGGTAGATAAAATAGAAGAAAGAATCTCAGAGTTTGAAGATAACACCTTCCAATTAAATAAGTCAGTCACAGAGAGCAGAGAAACAAGAGAAAAGAGCAAAGCCTACAAGAGATGTGGGATTATGTGAAGAAACCTAATGTGAGGGTTATAGGGTAACCATAAGGGGAAGAAGAAAACACTCAAGGGTTGGATAAGCTATTTGAAGATATAATAGAGGAAAATTTCACAGGCCTTGCTAAAAATCTGTAAATACATGTTCAAGAAGCTCAAAGGACTCCTGGGAGATTCAATGCATACAGGAAGACATCACAACATGCAGTCATCAGATTGACCAAAATATCAACTAAAGAGGCCTTTCTACGAGCTGTCAGATGAGAGAAGCAAGTAACATACAAAAGAAAGCCAATCTGAATAATGCCAGACTTCTCTACTGAAACCCTACAAGCAAGGAGAGACTGGGGACACATTCTCACTCTTCTGAAAGAGACTAATGCCCAGCCTAGAATCTTGTTCCCTGAAAAACTAAGTTTTGTATATGAAGGAGAAATCAAGACATTCTCAGATAAGCAAAGACTGAGGGAATTCACCAAGACAAGACCAACCCTCCAAGAAGTACTCAAAACAGTGTTACCCACGGATCAGCACAATAAACACTCATGAATGTAAATCCACTCCAAAGGTAAAGATCAAAGACCAGATACCACAATGGCTCAAAAGAGAAAACAAAGCAACAAAGTTCAATCCAACATAATGAACAGAAATCTGCCCCATCTATCAGTTATCTCAGTAAATGTGAATGGCTTGAACTCCCCACTCCAGAGAAATAGTCTGGCTGAATGAATAAAAAAATACAAGCCAAGTATCTGCTGCCTTCAGGAAACACATCTAACCTGCAAGGATACAGTTAGACTAAAGGTAAAGGGGTGGAGAGCAATATTTCAAGCAAATGGAAGCCAAAAGAAAGCTGGTGTGGTGGTGCTGATTTCAGATAACTTAGTTTTTAAATCAACAAAAGTAATAAAAGACAAAGAAGGTCACTATATAATGGTGAAGGGTACAGTTCAACAAGAAGACATAACAATTATAAATGTGGATGCACCCAACTTAGGTGCACCCAGATTCATAAAGCAAACTCTACTTGATCTAAAGAAATGCATAAACAACAACACCATAATAGCTGGAGACTTTAACACCCTGCTGACCGCACAGGACAGATCCTCCAAACAGAAAATTAACAAAGAAATAATGGACTTAAACAGAACTCTAGAAAAAATGGGCTGGACTGACATTTACAGGACATTCTACCCCCAAACCACTGAATACACGTTCTTTTCATCAGCTCATGGGTCAGTCTCTCAAACTGACCATATCCTAGGACACAAAGCATGTCTCAAACAATTTTAAAAAATACAAATTATACCATGTATCTTTTCGGATCACAATGGAATAAATGTAGCAATCAACCCTAATGGTAACTCTCATTTCCACACAAAGTCGTGGAAACTAAACAAACTTCTGCTGAATGATCACTTCATAAACAAGGAAATCAAGATGGAAATCAAAAAATTCTTTGAACTGAATGACAAAGGAGACACAAGTTATCGAGACCTGTGGGACACAGCTAAAGCAGTTCTGAGAGGAAAGATTATTTTCATAAATGCGTATACCCAAAAGTCGAAAACATCACAAATAGACAACCTAATGAATCATCTCAAAGAGCTGGAAAAAGAAGAACAGACCAACCCCAAACCCAGCAGAAGAAGTGAAATCATTAAGATCAAATCAGAACTAAACAAAACTTACAACAGGGAATCTGTATGGAAGTTTAATAAAACAAAAAGTTGGAGCCTTTGTGGAAAAGAATTTGGAGAGACCTCAAACAGCTAGAAATAGAAATACCATTCGACCATACAATAGCATTGTTGGGCATCTACCCAAAAGAGCATAAGTCATTCTCTTATAAAGACATTTGCACCCGAATGTTTATTGCAGCACAATCCACTATTGCAAGGTCTTGGAAACAACCCAAGTGC
>VBSM01000937.1:4076226-4087346 GCA_008086735.1 Cheirogaleus medius | reverse complement strand
AAAAAAAAAAAAAAAGAAAGAAAGAAAGAAAGAATATTTATAAAGCATTTTAATATCATTTGAAGAAAGTGGATATTTAAATATAATATTTAGAGCTATTAACCTTTAGCCATACAATAGAAATGGAGAGTAAATGATGGAATATAAGATGTCCATTTTCTGGGGATCATCCATCATAGTCCTGTGTTAGTATAGACTATTTGGCAACCACTACACTCCCTACTTTTCCTTTCCCCTGATTATTTCTTTACCTTTCTACCAAAAATAATTGCAGACTTTAAGTAGTTTAAAGTGAGTTATATCTGTCAATGAATGTGGTGACTGTTTGTTATTGGTGTCATAGCAACAAAAAGTCACTGATGGAGAGTTTGTGTCTAAAATTGTTATTAATAATGGTTTCAGAAAATGTGTAGTTTCTGGCAGAGCCTATGCATTAAAATCAAAGAAACTCCATTTCTCTGTTTGACAAATAAATGATTTGAGTAGATGGAAGCCATTAACTTGCTTATTAATATGTTAAAAATTTTAATCAGGCCGGGCATGGTGGCTCATGCCTGTAATCCTAGCACTCTGGGAGGCCGACACAGGTGGATCACTCAAGGTCAGGAGTTCAAAACCAGCCTGAGCAAGAGCGAGACCCTGTCTCTACAAAAAAGAAAGAAATTAAGTGGCCAACTAAAAATATATATATAAAATTAGCTGGGCATGGTGGTGCATGCTTGTAGTCCCAGCTACTTGGGAGGCCGAGGCAGGAGGAACACTTGAGCCCAGGGGTTTGAGGTTGCTGTGAGCTAGGCTGATGCCACGGCACTCACTCTAGCATGGGCAACAAAGTGAGACTCTGTCTCAAAAGATAAATAAATAATAGTTTTAATCAGATCCAGCAAAACTATTAGGAAATTTGGATATATTAGATACAAATAATCTGGAAGATGAGCCTCAATGCAATGAGCCTATATGGAGATGATTAGCCTATATGGAGAAGTCTAATATACCGAAAACATGCATTACCAGCCTTTCCAGTAGTCCACGGAAATGTAGATATCAAATAATATGAACCCAACTCTGTTAGGGAGGCAACAGATATAGGCACTGCTGTCATAGGTCTTGCAGGCTAATTAGGGACATACCAGAAAGAAAAAGAAAGGAAGGGAGGAAAAGAAGTAAGGAAACCTTATATCCATTTTCTTATTTGATAAGCAACACTAGCTTGTAGGGTAGGGATTTTTTTTATTTCAGGATATTATGATGGTACAAACATTTTGATCACATTTTATGTCTTTGCCTCACTGAAGCAAGGATTAGAGTCATGCCCTTCCCCTCTACAATGCTCACTGCATCCATTAGTTGTGAGTTTACCCCCTGAAACCCCCTAATCCCTGGAGAATATTACTACCGTGTGAGCCCCATAGTGTTGATCAGTCAGTGCCAATTTGGTGATGAGTACATGTGGAGCCTATTCTTCTGATCTTGTGATACCTCACTTTGGATAATGGGCTCAAGCTTTATCCATGAAAATATAAGAGATGTTAGATCACTGTTTCTTATTATTGAGTAGTATTCCATTGTATACATATATCAAATTTTAATAATCCACTCACGGATTGACGGGCACTTGGGTAGTTTCCACATCCTTGCAATAGTGAATTGTGATGCCATAAACATCTGGGTGCAGATGTCTTTATTATAGAATGTCTTTTGCTTTTTGGGGTAGATACCTAATAGTGCTACTGCTGGATCAAATGGTATTTCTATTTTTAGCTCTTTGATTTATCTCCAAATTCTTTTCCACAGAGGTTGCACTAATTTGCAGTCCCACCAGCAGTGTAGGAGTGTTCTCATCTCTCCACATCCTTGCCAGCATTTGTTGTTTGGGGATTTTTTGATAGAGGCCTATCTCACTGGGATTAGGTGGTATCTCATTGTGGTTTTAATTTGTGTTTCTCTAATGATTAGAGATGTTGAGTATTTTTTTATATGTTTGCTGGCCATTATTCTGTATTCTTTTTAAAAGTTTCTGTTTATTTCCTTTGTCCATTTATTGATGGGGTTGTTTGATTTTTTCTCATTTCTTCTTTTAAGTTCTAGATAGATTCTTGTTATGAGCCCTTTATCAGATGTGTAGACAGCAAATATTTTCTCCCATTCTGTAGGTTGTCTATTTGTTCTGATGATAGTTTCCTTGGATGTGCAAAAGCTTTTTAATTTGATCAGATCCCATTTATTTATTTTTGTAAATGCTGTGATTGCTTTGGGGGTCTTCTTCAAAAATTCTTTGCTTAGGCTGATGTCTGAAATGGTCTTCCCCACATCTTCTTCTAGGATTCTTAAGGTCTCATGCCTTAGGTTTAAGTCTGTTATCCATCTACAATTGATTTTTGTGAGTTGTGAGAGGTGAGAGGTGGGGATCCAGTTTCAGTCTTCTGCATGTAGCTATCCAGTTTCCAAGCACCATTTATTTAAAAGAGATTCTTTTTCCCAGTGTATATTTTTGTCTGTTTTGTCAAAGATTAGATTACCATATGCATATTGTTTCATCTCTGGATTCTCAATCCTGTTCCAAAGGTCTATGTCTCTGTTATCCTGCCAGTCCCATGCTGTTTTGATTACTATTGCCTGTAGTACAGCTTAAAGTCTGGTAGCCTGATACCTCCCAGTTTGTTCTTTTTACTTAAGATTGCTTTGGCTATACAAGGTTTTCTCTGGTTCCATACAAAGTGTAGAATTATTTTTTCTAGATCTGTAAAAAATGATGATGGTACTTTGATAGGGATTACATTAATTCTGTAGATCACTTTAGGTACTATGGACATTTTAATGATATGGATTCTACCAATCCATGAACAGTGTAGATTTTTCCATCTGTTTACATCTTCTCCGATTTATTTTCATAGTGTTTCATAGTTCTCCCTGTATATGTCTCTCACATCTTTCGTTAAATATAGTCCTAGATATTTAATTTTCTTTGAGGCTATTGTAAAAGGTATTGCATTTTTTATTTGAATTGCAGTTTGACTATTATTGGCATATATGAATGCCTCTGAAAGAAGCCAAATATAATAATAGTTGGCATCCCAGTGGGAGTAGAAGCAAATGCACAAGTGCTGAAAAACTTATTCCATGGAATACTGGAGGAAAATATGCCTGGCCTGGCCAGAAATCTTGATATTTAGATACAAGAAGCACACAGAACTCCTGGGAGACTCAATGTGAAAAGGCAGGCACCACGTCACATAGTTATTAGGCTGACCAAAGTAAACATGAAAGAAGCAATTCTCCAAGCAGTGAGGCAAAAGCAACAAATAAACTACAAAGGAAAATCTATCAGACTAACTGCAGATTTCTCACATGAAACTTTACAAGTCAGAAGAGATTGAGTGCCTATCCTTAATCTTCTAAAACAGAATAATACCCAACCTAAAATTCTTTATCTGGCAAAGCTAAGTTTCATCTATGAGGGAGAAATAAAGTCCTTCCCAGACAAGCAATCTCTGATGAAATTTGCAAAGTCTAGATCAGCCCTATGGGAAGTACTCAGACCTCCATTACACACCAGACAGCACAATAGACACTCTTCAAAGTAAAATCATTCAAGAGTTAAAGGCTAGAACTTGGACTTCATGATGACTCAAGGAGTAAAACAAAACAATAGGATTTCACTGAACAATATGAATGGAAATCTACCTCAAATTTCAATCCTTTCAATAAATGTGAATGGTTTAAACTGTCCTCTGAAGAAACATAAACTGGCAGAGGGGATAAAAATCCACAAGCCTAGTACCTGCTGTCTACAGCAAATACATCTAACCCACAAAGATGCCTTCAGGTTCAAGGTCAAGGGATGGAAAACAATCATCCAGGCAAATGGAAGTCAAAAGAAAGCAAGGGTAGCCATACTATTTTCAGATAACATAAGCTTTAAAATAGCAAAAGTAAAAAAGGACAAAGATGGCCACTATATAATGGTAAAAGGGAAGGTCCAACAAGAAGAATTAACAATTCTTAATATTTATGCGCCCAACTCAGGAGCGCCCAGTTACATAAAGCAAACCCTGTCTGATCTAAATAGCATGGTAAACAATAATGCCATACTAGCGGAGGACTTCAACACTCCCCTGAATGAACTGGATAGATCTTCCAAACAGAAAATAAGCAAAGAAATAATGGACTTAAACAGAGCTCTAGAACAAAAGGGTCTGACAGATCTCTACAGAACATTCCACCCAAATAAAGGTGAATATACATTCTTCTCAGCAACCCATGGAACTTTCTCCAACATTGATCACATACCAGGCCACAAATCAGACCTCAACAAATTCAAAAAAGAGAAATTATACTGTGTATCTTCTCTGATCATAGTGGTATAAAATTAGAGTTCAATTCCAACAGAAATACTCACCACCTCACAAAGTCATGGAAATTAAACAATCTATTGTTGAATAACTATTGGGTCAAGGAGGAAATACAGAGGGAAATCAAGAGTTTCTTCAAACTAAATGATAAATAATAGACACACTAGTTATCAAAACCTGTTGGATACAGGAAAAGCATTCCTGAGAGGAAAACTAATAGCATTAAACGCTCACATCCAAAAAACAAAAAGCTCAAAAATCAACAACTTAATAAGCAGTCTCAAGAAATTGGAAAATGAAGAGCAAATCAATTCCAAACCTAGTAGAAGAAAAGAAATAACTAAGATCAAAGCAGAACTAAATGAAACTGAGAACAAAAGAACTATACGGAAGATCAACAAAACCAAAAGCTGTTTTTTTTGAAAAGGGTAGGGATTGTTATCCTCATTTCACAGATGGGGGAACTCAGGTTCAGAGAACTTAGGTCACTTGTCCAAAATCACACAGCTAGTGTGTAACAAGGTTGAGAATCAAACCCATTGATTGTAAAATCTACACTTTTCTTTGTATATTGCTGCATTTCAACACACAGGAAAAGATTGACCAAAAAAATAGCATTTAATTTTTTTTTTGAGACAGTGTCTCACTCTGTTGCCTGGGTTAGAATGCAATGACATTATAGCTCACTGCAACCTCAAACTCCTGGCCTCAAGTGATCCTCCTGCTTCAGTCTCCCAAGTAGCTAGGACTACAGATGCACACCACCACACCTGGCTAATTTTTAAAATTTTTGTAGACAGGTGCCTTGCTATGTTGCTCTGGCTGGTCTCAAACTCCTGGCCTCAAGTGATCCTCCTGTTTGGCCTCCCAAAGTACTAGGATTACGTTTGAGCCACCACACCCAGCTGAAAAATGGCACTTTAGTGGTAAAATATATAGAACTAATTTTAAGTGCAATAGAAATTCAGAAAAGGGATATCTGAATTCAAGTTGTATGTTAATCAGTGCATATTCTCCTCATGAAGGATATAGTTCCTAAGGTGGGCCTCGTAGATTATCTAAACAGAGAAAAAGGTGGAAAGAAAATCGCTCTGAGTCTGTTTCTTCATCTATAAAAGAGGGATGATGCCCCACAGTACCACTGTTAGGATTGAATGAGATGGCATATGTAAAAGCATTTATCAATGTAAACTGATATTACTACTTACCAAAGTATGAAAGTGGTAATGTATGTGATGTGTGTACATAGAACTGACAGTGAGGAACTGGTTTGAGGATAGGTGACTCTACTACCATCAAATCAGAAAATTATAAAGTCTCAATGCAAGAAGGGACCTCAAAGGTCATCTGGTCTAATCCCCATCTGGCACTTGCTAAAAAGGTCTGTAGTCTCTTAAGGGAACTTATTTGTATCTTATTATAGTCATTTCCTTCCCAAATTCTGTTAATTTTAGACAATAGTGCTACAGATTTTTTCATCAGTCTTACAAATTGTCTTGAATTCACCTATTTCTTTAGCTTTAAAGATTTTAATAATGTTGACTGAAGTAAAAGTGTTATACTTATTTCAATGTGGACTCTTCAAAAATATGGGAACTGGAAGACAGGAAGACAGTCTGCTTAGTTATATTCATTGTTTCTGAATTGTGCTCCTAAAAACAGAGTCTAGGATCTTTGCATTCCTAAATAAAAACTCTGGCTCCTTGAGGGAGATGTTTTAACACAAAGCACAGAAAAGGGAGAGAAGAGCCCATATCTTCCTCTTTCAGCTCACTTAATTCTGGATGTTAATCTCTACCTAGGTGTTAATTCACCTTGGGGAGGATCCTGCCACTAATTTATATCAGATGGGACTTTATAGTAGGCTATCATTTTAAGGCAGTCCTCAGTATAGGGGTTAATTCCAAAGGTAATGTTAGTTATTTTTCTGCAGCTGCAAACATACTTTCTAAGGAAACAATATTACAAATGTTAATACATGTATAATTTTTAAAAAGTAATTTATTGAGGTCAAATTTACATAACATAAAAGTAGCCATTTTAAAATGAACAATTCAGTGGGATTTAGTATATTCAGTGTTATGCAATCATTTCTATCTAGTTGCAAAACATGTCCTTCACTCCAATGTAAATAAAACCTTTTACCCATTAAGCAGTTTCTCCAATTCCCCACTTCCCTTAGCCCATGACAACCACAAATCTGTGTTTTGTCTCTATGTATTTATCTATTCTGAATATTTCATGTTTATAGAATCATACAATATGTGACCCTTTGTGCCTCACTTCTTTCACTCACCATAATTATTTTAATATTCTTTGAAGATTTTGAAGAATATTGACTGCCAACAACTATAGGAAATTGGGAGTAAAAGAGTTCCTACTCTAAAACATGGCATTCGTTTAGTGTTTCAGAAAAACTAAATATGTACATAGCTGCAAATGGTGGGAACCAAATTCTTGGAAGGATAAGGTGAGCTTTATCTTCATTCCAGAGGATTAACCAGAGTCAATGTTTGAGTCACTTATCATAGAAGCAGGATGAGTCTCTGAGAAGGATTTGGAGATGAACACAGGGACTGGGAAATAAGGTTATGGGGGAGGAGAGATTGTCACACGGACCTTAAGGCTTTCTCTCTCCTTGTGTCTGATTGCCTCTCCTATCCACGCTAGCCCTTCTGTGATGACACTGAAGAATTGGGGACTGGGGCAAGAAGGATCAGGTATACCAGGAGGTAAAAGGGGCTCCAAGAAACAGTAAAATCCACAGAGGTGAAGGAAGAAGAAAAGGTCATATTTTAAGTTGTGGTACACAGGACCATTAGGGGAGTTCTTGTGATTTCTTGATTGGTCATTCCTCTGTAAGTGAGAGAAACTGCTCATGCTAATAAATTTTGGATGCCTGTCTTACAGGAAGCTCTACAAGGAGTATGGCCTGCAGAGACCCAGGAGAGCTGTCTACGTATCCAGCTTCTCTGCCTGAGATTCTTTTTTCCCTTTAAAGAAAGCATAATAATATAGAGAAATCGAGTCATATAGACCTAAGTTCAAATCTGGGCCCCACCACCAAGTTAGCTAGCTGTGTGATCTTTGGCAATTTAATTCACTTCTCTGAACCTTAGTTTAAATAGTTATCCTCTATGAAATGGTGATAATATGTGTTTCAAAGTAATGTGAATATTACATAAAAATTATCTTGCTTTTTAAATGTCAGATATTGTTATTACCACCTTTGGGTTGCCTGAGGTTCAGTTTCAGATAATCCTCATTTATCCGGCATCATTTGAAACGATAGGGTGGTTTTCAAAAATGAATTTGTCAGACAATTTAAGTATTGGTGTTTAAAAATTGACCCTTGTATTTCTAAAATATACTATACAATTCTATACCTGCTTAAACCATAATCTGAATGGAATTAAATCTCTTCATAATGAATGGGGCTCATTATTAATGAACACCCATTAGCATGCATTGCTATCATAGAAGATACAATGATAGCCCCCAAGCACTGAGAGACTGGAAGCCATGGGAGAGGGGCAGGGTTGAGACACATAAGGTTCTCTGCACTTACACTCAGTAGCCTCAGAAAAATATATTTGTTTATTTCTTATGTCTCTTTTTTATAGTTTCTGTTTTTTCCCCTCATTCTCAGCGTGTCAGAACTTGCTTCTTGCTGTTACTGGTATAGCTACCTCTCTGGCTATTCCCTTTCTGATTGTTCCGGTTAGTATAGACTGGGAAACACAGATAACTAAACTTATTAAAATTATGTAGTGGTTTTCCTATTGTGATCCCTGAACCAGTAGCATAAACATCACTGAGAAACTTGTTAGAAATGCAAAATTTCAGGCTCCATGCGGATTTACTGAATCAGAGAACTCTGGGGTAGAGCCCAGCAACTGTTTTAACAGGGCCTTCAAATGATTCTGACATATATGATCAAGTTTGAGGCTTACTGCCCTGTTATGCTTGTTAATATTTCACATTCTTAAGTCTCATTCCAAGAGATAAGATTTAGTAGATCTAGGGTAGGGCCTAAAAGCCTTAATTATTTAATCAGTACCCCAAATTATTGTGATGAAAATTGTCAGAAGGCACACTTGGAGAAACATTTCCCAAGCCCAGACCAGTGCTCTTCAAGCCTAACTGGGGATTTTATTAAAATTCATATTCTCATTGAATAGGTCTGGAGTTCAGCATTTTTTAAGTATTTTCTTAAACAGGGTATAGCTCTGTTACCCAGGCAAGAGTACAATGGTGCAATTATAGCTCACTGCAGCCTCAAACTCCTGAAGCAATCCTCCTGCCTCAGCCTTCTGAGTAGCTAGGACTACAGGAGCATGCCACAATGCCTGGCTACTTTTTTTTTGTAGAGACAGAGTCTCACTATGTTGCCCAGTCTGGCCTTGAGCTCCTGGCCTCACCTGATCCTCACACCTCAGCCTCCCAAAGTGCTGGGATTACAGGCATGAGCCACACTGTACCCGGCTTAGGGTTCAGCATTTTAATGGGCTCCAAGGTTATACCTATACTACTGGTTGGTGGACCACACTTTGAGTAGTAATTACCTAGAACCTTATATAGTAGATACTTTGTGCTTTTATTGTACTTGGATTTTGAATGTTTTTTAAACAGAATTTTGTCTACTAGCAAAAACAGTATCAGCATTCCTTGATTTTGCAAAATATGCTGTTTTCTCCAAATCACATATTTTCAAGGTTGTTTATTCATACTTATATTTCAAAAATTGAATTAAAAATCAATCATGTACTATGAGTTAGTTGGCTTTAAGTACAGAATGAAGGAGCTCTTCTATGAGTAAAGTTGTGTGTGCTTTATTTCCTAGATGCAATGTCATCTTCTTAGGCTCCTCAGATGCATTTTTTTCTGTCTTCTGGATTTTAAGTATACCTACAGTAGGGAATAGGTAGCAAAGATTTCCTACCCAAAGGGTCCAAATTCTATGACAGATTAAATTATTCTCTGTGGAACTAAGATGATGCTGTTTCTCTAGTCTAAGCACTACTCTCAGCATTTATCTCTTCCCCTAAGGGTATTGATTGATAATCCAAGCCTTTTCCCATAGGCAAGGCCATTTGTTTTCTCAGAATGAGCATCCTGAGTATTTCATCCTTTCAAGAGAGAATGGGACTCTGAGACAAGTGTTGGTGCTTACCCTGGACTTTGGCAATCTCTAGCCCTGTCCCTATAGAAAGAAAATTCCTTGGTAGGGATGTTAGTCATTGAAACTCCTCAGCATTTACCTTGTGGATTGCTTTCAACATTCCTATTACATAGGGAATTTGTGTTGGTTGCTGGCATCCTCGAAAGGAGTAAAGGCAAATAAATGGTAAAGGCTGGCAATCTAAAAAGCTTTTCATTTCTTCTATTTCAAGGTGGGTAAATGACTCCACAGCATGAATTCTAAAGTGAACCCAGTACCCTCAAAATATTTCAGTGTGATAATTGATCCTTCCAAAATGTGGTGTGTTGCTCTTCAGGGTTGCTAAAACTGAAGATGTTTTTATGAAATGGACTTCAAAAATTATTTTAGTTTATTTTGTGGAAGAGCCAACCTTATAGTTGTTGTAGGTAAACTATAATGTTATGTACTTATTACTACCCTCTCCCTTTTTACTTATTTCCTCTCTTCTTCTTATGCTATTACAATAGTATAGTGGAGCTGGGATCAGACAGACCTGGGGTTCAAATCTAAGTTTGTTCTTTTCTAGCTGTGTAACCTTGAGCAAGTTACTTAAACTTTGTGAACCTTAGTTTACTATTCTGTACAATTAGGATAAAATCTATATTACAGGGTTGTGAGCATTATGAATAATATGTTTAAAGCATCTAGCATGATGTCTGTTACATAGTAAGTGCTTGAGAATTAGAAGCTGTCATTGTGGTTAATAACGTTATTACCTGCCCTCTTCATTTTACAAGGTTGTTATAAGGATAAGCTTGCAAATTATAAATTACTATACCCAGTACTATACCTTATTATTACTCAACCAATATTATTTTCTACTAATCCAGTAGACACATACTGTCCACTCCAGGTGGGTCTTCTCACTGTACCATCTAATACTTTTTCTTATGCTATCCTTATGCTGTTACCCAACTCTTTCATGTCTTTCACCCATCACAGTGAGTTTCAAATGTGTTCAGGTGGCAGAGCACCTGAAGTCATGATTATCCTTGTAGAATGTCATGAACTAGCTTTATCATACATAAAATAGTTATGTATATGATTATAAAAATTTATTACTATTTTTATTTTGTATTTCAATATGGAGAAGCTGTAACAAGTGTCAAAAATTAATGAAATGTATAGAAGGGGAGTTTTGAATTGAGGTAATGCTATCTTAATTGTTTTACAAATTGAGAAAAAAATCACTATTTCATTTAAATGGTGGAATACCCTGGCCCATTGTATAGAATCCCAGTGTTCTAATGAAGGAATTTGAGATACACTGGTCTATTCTTCCAAAAGTTAACCATCCTGTGATGGATAATTTTATTTTTTTTTATTTCAGCATATTATAGGGGTACAAATGTTTAGGTTACATATATTGCCCTTACTCTCCCTCCCCCTGAGTCAGAGCTTCAAGCGTGTCCATCCCCCAGACAGTGCACATCACACTCATTCTGTATGTATATACCCATCCCCTCCTCCCCCATCTCACCTGTCCAACGCCCGACAAATGTTATTCCTAAATGTCCACTTAGGTGTTGATCAGTTAATACCAATTTGATGGTGAGTACATGTGG
>VBSM01000937.1:4053086-4066574 GCA_008086735.1 Cheirogaleus medius | reverse complement strand
AAAGAAAGAAAGAAAGAAAGAAAGAAAAGAAAAGTAAAGAAAAGAAAAGAAATTTCTTGTTTTGGCATTCCCCAAGCTCCAAGGATATGTTTGCACTTTTCTCTGCTATAAGAATTGTTTCAATATATTAATATTTACTCAATATTTATCAAGCATCTACCAAGTGCCAGGCACTAATCTAGGTGGCAGGAATACAGCGGTGAACCAAACAGATATAACTCCTGTCTTCATGGAGTTTGCTTTCTAGTGGGATGCTCACCCATCCCCACTCAAACTTCTGCTCACAGTCTGAGATGATTGGATATGGGCATTCATCCCTCAGCAACTTTCCCCAACTTCCTTTTTAACTGGGAAAAAATTGTGTTTCTTAGCTTAGCTCTTCTTCCGTCATTGCAGAGAGGGACTTTGAGCTTCAAGGGATATTTCATGTCTTTTCATCCTGGCTGTCTACCACAAAATCTCTAGTCTCCTCTCCTCTTCCTTGGTAGGGAGGAGTCCAAGCTGTGTGTTGATTTCCAGGTTCTTAGTCTCCAGCTGCCACTTAGAAGTTTGAGGTATAAGAGGGTGTCCCTTCCTTCATATGACTACTGCTGACATAGTCTTTCTAGGTATCATTTGTTTGATTTGGTGAGAAGAATGATTATAAAATCTGAAACTACTTGGCCATCTTTTCCCAAAAGCCTAGGGTTTATAGTTTGTTAAATTTTTTTTAGCCCTACAATAATGTATGTCAGGGTGGATTTTTTGAGGTGTGTTGCCCCAGTTATTTGGGTCCTGGCTTGAAGCAATTACAAGCTGGGCTGGTGTGAGGGAGTGATGACAGACACTTAATACTTTTACACAGGGCAACTGGTGACTTTAAATTGAAGCTCATGCTCAATTACCATTCTGAAAATTCTAGGACCCTTAAGAATTATGGTAAATCTACTTTGCATATGGTTTATAAATGGAATCACAAAGCGTGGAAGACAGCACATTTGTTTACATGTTTACATCCTGGTTTACTTAATATTTTAAGCCCACTGTTGTGACCTACTGATCAGAAAAAATCCTTTTAAAATATCACTGCTCATTGACAATGTACCTAGTCACCCTAAAGCTCTGATGGAGATGTATAAGGAGATTAATATTTTCATGCCTGCTAAGACAACATCCCTTCTACAGCTCGTAGATCAAGGAGAAATATCAATTTTCAAATCTTATTATTTAAGAAACACATTTTGTAAGGCTACAGCTCCTATAGATGGTGATTCCTCTGATGGATCTAGGCAAAATAAATTAAAATCTTTCTGGAAAGGGTTCACCTTTCTAGATGCCATTAAGAACATTTGTGATTTATGTGAAGAGGTTAAAATATCAACATTGACAGGAATTTGGAAGAAGTTAATTCAAACCCTTATGGATGACTTTGAGGGGTTCAAGACTTCAGTAGAGGAGGTCAACTGCAGATGTGGTGAAATAGCAAGTGGACTACAATTAGAAATGGAGCCTGAAGTTGTGACTAAATTGCTGCAATCTCATGATAAAATTTTAATGAATAAGGAATTGCTTCTTATGGATGAGCAAAGAAAGTGAGTTCTTGAGACAGAATATACTCATGGTAAAGATGCTGTCAACATTGTTGAAATGACAACAAAGAATTTAGTATTCTAAATTTCGTATTACATAAACTTAGTTGACAACACAGTGCCATGGTTTTTGAGAGGATTGGCTCCAATTTTTAAAGAAGTTCTACTGTGGGTCAAATGTTATCAAACAACATTGTATGCTACAGAGAAATTTTTTGTGAAAGGAAGAGTCAATCAATCAATATAGCAAACTTTATTGTTGCATTATTTTAAGAAATTGCCACAGCTATTCCAGCCTTTAGCAGCCACCACCCTGATCCGTCAGCAGTCATCAACATCGAGGCAAGATTCTTCAATAAGAACATTATGACTTACTGAAGACTCAAATGATTATTAGCATTTTTAGCAATAAAACACTTTTTAATTAAGTTATTGTTTTTTAGACATAAGATTATTGCATATTTGATAGACTACTGTACATCAAGTTTATACTAAACATAACTTTTGTATCAACTGGGAAGCCAATGAAAATGTTTGACTCACTTTATCGTGATATTCACTTTATTCCAGTGATCTAGAACTAAACCCACAATATTTCTGAGGTATGCCTGCATTGTCACTTAGCTGGCACTGTAACTGTATCTTCAAAACCATTACTCTGTTCTATCAAGCCAGCTACTTGAAGACAGTGGGGAACGTGGTAAAACCAGTGAATTCTGTGAGCATGAGCTTACTGCCCTTCTTTTTTTGTGAAGTGAGTTCTTTGGTCAGAAGCAATACTGTGTGGAAAACTGACAGTGGATAAGGCATCCTGGAAATCCAGAGACCATAGTTTTTGCAGAAGCATTGCATGCATGGAAAGCAAGTTCATATCCAGAGTGTCTATTTGAGTAAGGACAAAATGCTGCCTTTTCCATGATGGAAGTGGTCCAATATAATCAACCTGCCACCATGTAAATGGCTGATCACTCTGGAAATGTTGCCATATAAGGGGAGATAGTGTTCATTTCTGTTGCTAGCATTTTGGGCACTCAGTGGTGGCCTTAGCCAGGTTGGCCTTGGTGAATGGAAGTACATGCTGAACCTATGCATAACCTCCATCCTTTCACCAACACCTACTTTGTTCATAAGCCTATTGGGTAATGAGAGGGGTGACTGGGGGGAAAGGCTGACTGGTATCCACAAAATGAGTCATTCACTTCATTATTAAAATCTTGCTCTGCTGAGATCAAACTTGGGTGAGCATTCACATGGGACACAAATATCTTTATGTTCTTTGACCATTCAGAAAAGTCTGTCTACATACCTCCTCCCCATGTTTATTTTGTCAAAAATTTTTCCATCATATTATTTACAATTCCCTCATTATACAGCCAAACCATAGGTTGGTATATAATCACATGTCTGATCATTTCTTCTGTCAAGAAAAGCACCAGGTATGGTGTTCAAATTTCTGCCCACTGGGAAGATTTCCCTTTAACACTGTCTTTCAGAGATGTCTCAGAAAAGGGCTATAGTGCTACAGCTGTCCACTTTTGGGTGGCCCATGAATATCATGCAGAACTGTCTATAAACCAGGCAGTTCTTTCAGTTGATTGTAAGGTGCTCCCCCTGAGGTCATAAATATAGGCTGAGAGAAGACAGTGTAGCAGGAATAGGAGCCATGGGCATTTGGGCCACTTTTTTATGTAACATGTGCCTTCAGAACCTGTTTGGGCTGGATCACATATATACCACTTCAATTTTATGATGAAATGTTGTTGTGCATGCCCAACTGTATAGCTTGATGGGTAAGATAATGCCCAGTTCACGATAGGCAGCTCAGGTCACATGGTAACTTGGCAGTTCATGGTTGAGCATTTAGTTTCTACTATGGCCCAATAGCAGACTAAGAGCAGTCTCCCAAAAGGAGAGTAGTTATTTGTGGATTATGGCAAGGCCTTGCTCCAAAATTCTAAAGGCCTTCACTGTGATTCATGTAATATGGGCCTGCCAAAGTGATTCATCTGGTGGATCTGAGCAAAGTAATTTGAAAACCTCCTGGAAAGGATTCATCATTCTAGATGCCATTAATAATATTCATGATTAAACAGCATTCCTATCTTTCACTGACACCTCCAGCACCATTGGGTCTGCTGAATATTATGGCCCGTGTGGCTGAGCAGCCTCGAGCAGTTGCAGAACATTCTCCTGTTCCCCAAAAGAAAACTAACAGCTTTTTGGGTCACTAAAATGGGCCAGAGTAAGACACCCAAATGTGAAACATGTTACTTCTAAACTCCAAGTCAGCCCACTAGGTGTTGTGTCTCTTTCTTGGTTGTAGGAGGCCCAGATACAACAACTCATCCTTCACCTTAGAAGGAATATCTTAACATGGCCTACACCACTGTACTACTAGTAATTTCACTGGGGTAGAAGGTCCCTGAATTTTAATCAGATTTATTTTTCACCTTCTGACATGCAAATATCTTAACAATAAATCTAGTATAGCTGCTACTTCTCACTCACTAGGCTCAATCAATATAATACCATCAATGTAATGGACCAGTATGATATCTTGTAGAAGGAAAAAGCAATCAAGATCCCTGCAAACTAAACTGTGACATAAAGCTGGAGAACTGTTATACCCCTGAGGTCGAACAATGAAGGTCTATCGCTGGCCTTGCCAGCTGAAAGCAAACTGCTTCTTGTGGGCTGTATTTACAGGTATGGAGAAAAAGGCATTTGGCCAGGTCAATAGCTGCATGCCAAGTACCACGATATGTGTTAATTTGCTCAAGCAATGAAACCACATCTGGTGCAGCAGCTCCAATGAGTCATCACTTGTTTAAGCTGATGATAATCTACTATTATTCTCCAAGATCCACATGTTTTCTTCACAGAGAAAATAAGCCAATTGAATAGGGATATGGTGGGAATCACCACCCCTGTATCCTTCAAATCTCTGATGATGGCACTTTTCTCTATGATACCTCCCAGAATGCAATATTGCTTTTGATTTATGATTTTTTAGGTAGAGACAGCTCTAAAAGCTTTCATAAGGCATTTCCCACCATAATAGCCATCACTCCACAGGTTAGGGAACCAATGTGGGAATTCTGCTAGCTGCTGAGCATGTCTATTTCAATTATGCATTCTGGAATTGGGGAAATAACCACAGCATGGGTTTGGGGACCCATTGAGACCACCATGAGATGAACCTGAGCTAAAACTCCATTAATCTCCTGGCCTCAATAAGCTCCTACTCTGTCTAATGGGCCACAATGACATTTTGAGTCTCCTGAAATTAGGGTCAGTTCAGATCCACTCTCCAGTAGTCCCTGAAAAGTCTGATCATTTACTTTTCCCCAATGTACAGTTATCCTGGTAAATGGCCATAGGACGCTTTGGGGAAGGCTGGGAGAAATATTAACAGTATAAATTTTCAGTAGTGTACCAAGGTCCTTCCTCATGGAGACCTGGCCTACCCATCATTCAAGAGGTTCTGTGTCTTTAACTGTCTGAAGTCTGGGAATTAATTGAGGGGGCATGGTTCTCTGATTTTATGATTCGAGTTAGACTTTTGTTCACTTGACCAAGAATTTTTCTGCTTATACAGTTCACATAAGATTTCAGTAGGCTTCCTATCTATTTTATTTCTAAGATTACCATGATTAACTAGCCAACACCCTAAGTCTGCATGAATCAGGCTATTCTGATTGTTGCTTTGACTCTAATGTCCATTATGGTAACTATGCCAATCTTACCTTTGGCAGTTGAGTGCTACCACTTGGCCTCACTCTCCCTGGGATTTTTTTTTTTTTTTGAGGCAGAGTCTTACTCTGTTGCCTGGGCAAGAGTGCCATGGCATCAGTTTAGCTCACAGCAACCTCAAACTCCTGGGCTCAAGCAATCCTGCTGCCTCAGCCTCCCTAGTAGCTGGGACTACAGGCATGCGCCACCATGCCCAGCTAATTTTTTCTATATATTTTTAGTTGGCCAATTAATTTCTTTCTATTTTTTAGTAGAGACAGGGTCTCGCTCTTGCTGAGGCTGGTTTTGAACTCCTGACCTCGAGCGATCCACCTGCCTCGGCCTCCCAGAGTGCTAGGATTACAGGCGTGAGCCACCACGCCCAGCCTCTCCCTGGGATTCTATTACTCTCATTGTATATAAGTTTTCCATTTGAGTGACTGCATTTCATACTGTAAGGTCTATTCTAAAGAGGAAAAAAGTCACAGAGCCCCTCAAGGATACTGGGGTTCTCCTTACAAATCTATTTCTCAAAGTATTTGTGAAATACATGTCTTTTCAAGCCTCCAAGTGTGGGTGAGTAGGTTTTAAGTGACAAATATACTCTCATTCCAGTCTTCCTAAGCCTTTGAATCCCTTCCTCTATGTTAAACCAAGGGAGATTGGGCTTCTCCAACTGGTTCATGGTGGGCCATCTTTTAATCTATGTTTCAACCAACCAACCAAACTGTTAGAGGCCTTTCTGATTCTCTGAGCTGCTACAATACATGCAGAATATCTGCTTAGTGGGGTTATATCAATAAATTTGATATTTATTGATAATGAAGGAAGGAAGTCTATGTTCCTTCCACCATTATCCCACACTTTTAATATCCATTTCCACACACGTTCCCTTATTTATGTTTGTATAAATTAGAAAATTTAAGTAGTTCTTTTGGAATGTAGTGAAGCTACCTATGGGTCACACATTGTACCTCACCTTTAGGGGCCTTCTGTGACTTGAGTCTAGGTATAGGTCTGCAAGAAAAGAAGAGTGGTGGGGTGAGTACTGAGGAGAATCAGCATTATCTTGCTTGGCAACTGCCTCAGGGGAAGCCATTACCATTTCCTCAGGCAGTGCAGTTAGTCCCCTCACAGAGGTGGTAAAGCCAATATCACTATGGGTGGGGAGGCTACTGTCATTGGGGGTGGGGATGCCACTTCCACAGGCAAAAAAAAACTTATCAGAATGTAGGAGCACAATGTCCCCAACTTCATCTTCCCACACATCCCCATCCCAACCTACAGGATCTCATTCTTTCCCACTCAAGGCCCTCACTTTAATAGTAGACACCCTGCAGGGCTAAGTGTTCATCTCTCATTGCAATTCAAGTATTTGCATAATGAGGACTTATGTTTGATTTTGAGTAATTCCTCCCTTTGGCTATAGGAGAAAAGATTCAGGGCACACCTAAAAAAATTTAAGTCATTAATGTAGTGGTTGAGCTGAGAATTCAAATCCCTGAGCTTATCCTTTTACCACTTTTTGTAGTGACATTAGGAGCAAACAATTATTATATTCCTTAGTTTTCCACAATATTTGAAAGTATCATATACAGAGTCACTAAACTTCTTCCCTCTTATAAGTGATTGATTAGGAATATACAATGCAGATATTTTGCATGTCTCTATAAACAGTTCATGCCATGGACTATCTCTGCTGTCTGTGCTATTGGAAATAGAGTCCTTAGCATTTTTAAATCTAACCAAATTAGACAGCCAATTCTAAAAAATTCCCAAAATAATTTCAAAGCTTGAAGATAAGGCTATAGAACTAACCCAGTCAGTCGAAGAAGCAGGAAAAAAATAAAAAATAATGAATAATCAGAAATATGGGACTATGTAAAAGGGGCCAAAAAAGGAATTATAGATATCCCTGAGGGAGCAGAAGAAAAATCAAAAGGCATGAAAAACCTATTAAAGGCAATTATTGAGGAAAACTTCCCTGATATTGCCAGAGATTCAAATATCCAGATACACAATGTTAATCAAACACCAGGAAGATGCATAGCAAATAGTACATCACCAAGACAAATGGTCATCAATCTGGCCAAAGTCAAAGTGAAGGAGAAAATTCTACAAGCTGCAAGATGAAAGCAATAACTAATCTACAAAGAAAAACTCATCAGGATAAAATCAGACTTCTCAGCCAAGGCGTTACAAGACAGAAGGTATTTGGGCCCCATTTTTGGTCTTCTTAAACAGAATAACTGCCAGCCAAGAATTTTGTAATCTTTCAAAACTAAGTTTCATAAGTTATGGAGAAATAAAGACTTTCCCAGACAAACAAACACTAAGGGAATTTGTCACTACTAGACCTGCCCTACAGGAAATGTTCAAAAGTGCACTATACATGGAACAGAACAATAGATACTCACTGGGGTCAAAACACACAAAAGTTAAAGCTCATAACATTTATAAAACAATAGCACAAATGGGAAAACAAAACAAGGTATCATTCAACAAGACAAATGGAACAGTATCCCACATATCAATACTAACACTGAATGTGAATGACCTTAATGCTTCACTTAAAAGATATAGACTGGTGGAATACATGAAAAACTGCAACCCAAATATTAATATATGCTGTCTTCAAGAAACCTATTTACCACACAGATTCAAGGTGAAGGGATGTAAAACAAATATCCTATGCAAAGGGAAACCATAAGTACACAAGTGTAGTCTATATCAGATAAAATGAACTTTAAATAAATAATGGTGGCCAGGTGCAGTGGCTCACACCTGAATCCTAACATTCTGGGAGGCTGAGGTGGGCAGATCATTTGAGCTTGGGAGTTCGAGACCAGCCTGAGCAAGAGTAAGACCCCGCCCTACTAAAAATAGAAAGAAATTAGCTGGACAACTATATATATATATATATATATTAGCCAGGCATGGTGGCACATGCCTGTATTCCCAGCTACTCGAGAGGCTGAGGCAGGAGGATCGCTTGAGCCCAGGAGTTTGAGGTTACTGTGAACTAACTGATGCCATGGCACTCTAGCCTATGCAATAGAGTGAGACTCTGTCCCAAAAAATAAGTAAATAAAAATAAAAATAATTTTAAAAACAATGGTAAAAAAGACAAAGATGATCATTATATAATGATAAAGGGAGCAATTCAGCAAGGAGACATGACAATCCTTGATGTGTATGCACCTAACAGAGGAGCACTCTGATTCATAAAACAAATTCTTCTAGATATAAGCAAAGAAATAAACAGTAACATCACAATTCCCAGAGAACTCAATACCCCACCAACAGAACTGGACAGATCATTGAAATAGAAAATCAACGAGGAAACACTGGACTTAAATGACACTCTAGAACAAATGGGCCTAATAGACATTTACAGAACATTCTATCCCAAAACTATAGAATATGCATTCTTCTCATTAGCACATGGGAAATTTTTCAAGATTGATCATATATTAGTCCACAAAACAAGTCTCAGCAAATTCAGAAAAATCAAAATCATTCCATGTATCTTCTCAGAACACAGTGGAATAAACTAGAAATTAATTCCAAGAGAAACTCTGAAATTCAAAGTCATGGAAATTAAACAACGTGCTGCTGAACAATCCTTGGGTCAATGATGAAATTAAGATGAAAATCAAAAGATTCTTCAAACTGAACAACAAAGGGGACACTAACTTTCAAAAACCTACGGGATTACAGAAAAAGTATTGCCAAGGGGAAAGTTCATAGCCTTAAATGCTTACATAAAAAAGATAGAAAGATCACAATTTACCAACCTAATGTCATATCTCAAAGAACTAGAATGAGAAGAGCAAACCAAACCCAAAGCCAACAGAAGAAGAGAAATAACAAATCTCAGAGCAGAAGTAAATGAATGGAAACAAAAAAATGCAAAAGATCAAGGACAAAAAAGTTGGTTCTTTGAAAAGATAAACAAAATTGATAGACCACTAGGAAGATTAACCAGAAATAGAAGAAAGAGGGCGCTAATAAGCTCAATCAGAAATGAAAAAGGAGACATTACAACTGATACCACAGAAATACAAAATATCATCCATGAATACTCTGAAAATCTCTATGCACATGACTTAGGAAACCTAGAGTAAATGGATAAATTTCTGGAAACACACAACCTCCCAAGCCTGAATTAGGAAGAAATAGAAATCCTACAGACCAGTAATGAGCATCACAATTGAAGCAGTAATAATAATAATAATAATAATAAAACTCCTAACAAATAAAACCCTGGATGAGATGGATTGACAGCCAAACTCTACCAGACCTATAAAGAACTAATACTGATCATACAGAAATTATTCCCTAACACTGAGAAGGTTGGAATTCTCCCTAACTCATTCTATGAAGCCAGGAAAGCACACAACAATAAAAAAAGATGACAGGCCAGATGTGGTGACTCATGTCTGTAATCCTAGCACTCTGGAAGGCCGTGGTGGGAGGATCCTTTGAGCTCAGGAGTTCGAGACCAGCCTGAGCAAGAGCGAGACCCTGTCTCTACTAAAAATAGAAAGAAATTAGCTGGACAACTAAAAATATATAGAAAAATTAGCCGGGCATGGTGGCACATGCCTGTAGTCCCAGCTACTTGGGAGGCGGAGACAGAAGGATCGCGTGAGCCCAGGAGTTTGAGGTTGCTGTGAGCTAGGCTGACCCACGGCACTCTAGCCCAGGCAACAGAGTGAGACTCTGTCTCAAATAAATAAATAAATAAATAAAAATAAAAAAAGAAGATGACAGACAAATACCCCTTATCAACATAGATGCAAAAATCTTCAACAAAATAGTAGCAAACCAAATTTAACAGCACATCAAAAAGATCATTAACCATGATCAAGTGGGTTTCATCATAGGTATGCAAGGATGGTCCAACATATGCAAATCAATAATTGTGATTCACCACATAAACAAAAGGAAAAACAAAGACCATATGATCTTCTCAATAGATGCAGAAAAAGCATTCAGTAAAATCCAGCACTCTTCCTTGAAAAAACCCTCAACAAATTAGCCACAGAAGGAATTATAAAAGCCGTATATGGCAAACCCACAGCCAACATCATACTGAATGTAGAAAAGTTGAAATCATTACCCCTAAAAGCTGCACCAAGACAAAGATACCCATTGTCACCACTTTTATTCAACATAATACTGGAAGTTCTAGCCAAAGCAGTCAGGCAAGAGAAAGAAATAAAGGACATCTAAATTAGTAAAGAAGGGATCAAACTATCCTTGTTTGCCAATGATATGATCTTATATCTAGAAAATCCTAAAGACTCCACCAAAAGACTCCTAGAATTGATATATAAATTCACCAAAGTCTCAGGTTACAAAATGAATGTAAACAAATCAGTAGCATTTCTATATACTATTGACAGTCAAGCTGAAAGTAAAATCAAAGGACTCAATACCATTTATAATATAATAGTTGCAAAAAAATAAAATACATAGGAATATACATTACAAAGGAGGTGAAAGAACTCGGTAAGGAAATGACACAAATAAATGGAAAAACAACTCATGTTCATGGATTGATAGAATCAACATCATTAAAATGTCCATACTGCCCAAAGTGATTTACTGATTCAACACAATTCCCATCAAAATATCAACATCCAATTTCACTAATCTAGAAAAAATAATCCTAAGCTTCATTTGGAACCAAAAAAGAGCCCAAATATCAAAAGCAAAAGGAACAAATCTGGAAGCATCACATTACTTGGCTTCAAATTATACTATAAGGCTAGAGTAAATAAAATAGCATGATACTCATGTGAAAGTAGAGACATAGACCAATGGAACAGAATAGAGAACCCAGAAATAAAATCATCTACCTACAACCAACTGATCTTCAACAAAGCAGACAAAAACACTGGGGAGAAGATACCCCATTCAATAAATGGTGCTGGGAAACTTGGATAGCCACATGCAAAAGAATGAAACAGGACCCTATCTAGCCATACACAAAAATTAATTCAAGATGGGTGCTCACTTTGGCAGCATATATGCTAAAATTGGAATGATACAGAGATTAGCATGGCCCCTGCGCAAGGATGACATGCAAATTTGTGAAGTGTTCCATATTTTTTAAATAAAAAAAATAAAAAAATAATTCAAGAGAGATTAAAGACTTAAATGTAAGGCATAGAATGATAAAAATTCTAGAAGAAAACACAGGGAAAACTCTTCTAGACATTGGTTCAGGCAAAGAATTTATGACTAAGTCCCCAAAGACAAATACAGCAACAACAAAAATAAATAAATGTGACTTAATGAAATTAAAAACCTTCTGCACAGCAAAGGAAATAATCAACAGAGTCAATAGACAACCTACACAATTGGGAAAATATTGACAAACTATACATCTGACAAAGGACTAACATGCAAAATCTACAAAGAACTCAAACAAATCAGTAAGGAAAAAATAAAACAACTCCATCAAAAAGTGGGCAAACACATGAACAGAATTTTTTCAAAAGAATATAAACAAATGTCCAATGAGCATAAAAAAAACATATTCAACATCATTAATCATCAGGAAAATGTAAATTAAGACCACAATGAGATACCACCTTACTTCTTTCAGAATCATCATTATGAAAAAGTAAGAAAACAATATATACTGGTATGTATACAGAGCAAAAGGAATGCTTATACAATGTTGGTGTGTCTGCAAATTAGGACAACCTCTATGTAAAACAGTATGCAGATTTCTCAAAGAAATAAAAGCAGACCTACCATTGGATCCAGCACTCCCATTGCTGGGTATCTACGCAAAGGAAATTAAGGCATTTCATCAAAAGGATACCTGCACTTGAATGTTTTCTTTCCCATGCAAACAGCTTTTATTGCAGAAAAGAAGGGGGCTATACAAAGCAAGAGTACATTCCATAGAGGAACAGGTCAGTCTCCACGAGTGGAGAAAGACAGCACTTGAATATTTATTGCAGCACAAATCACAATTGCAAAGATATGGAATCAACCTAAGTGCTCATCAATTCATGAGTGGATAATGAAAATGTGGTGTATATATATATGCACACACACACACACACACACACACACACACAGCATGAAGTACTACTCAGCCATAAAAAGGAATAAAATAATATCTTTTGCAGCAACTTGGATGGAACTGGAGACTGTTGTTATCCGAAGTGAAATATCTCCAGAATGAACAAACAAATGCCACATGTTCTCACTAATAAGTGAGAGCTAAGTGATGGGTATGCACAGGAACAAAGAGATATAAAGAACACTGGAAACCCAGAAGGAGGGAGGATAGGAGGGAGGATTAGGGATAAAAACTTACCTGTCAGGTACAATGAACACTATTCTGGTAATGGGCACACTAAAAGCCCTAACTTTATCTTTATGCAGTGTATCCATATAACAAAAACATTTGTACCTCCATAATACTTTGAAATTAAAAAATGATTTTAAAAAATTGGGAATGTTTTCAGCCATAATTTCTTTATATAAGCTCTTGGCCCAATTTTTTCTCTCTTTCCTCCTTCTTGTACTTTTATAATGTGTATATTGGTCCACTTGATGATGCCTCAGAAATCCTGTGGGCTATCTTCCCTCTTTTTCATTTCCTTTACTTTTTTTTCCTGACTAAATCACTTCACATGACCTGTCTTTAAGCTCGCTCATTCTTTCTTCTGTTTAGTCAAATCTGTTGTTAATCCCCTTTGTGAATTTTTCTATTTAATAATTGATTTCTTCTGCTCTAGAATTTCTGTTTGGTTCTTTTTTTATAGTTTCAATCTCTGTGTTGATATTCTCAATTCGTGGCTTATCATTTAATTTTCTTTTTTATTTTTTTTATTTCACCATATTACGAAGGTACAAATGTTTAGGTTACATATGTTGCCTTTGCTCCACCCGACTCAGAGCTTCAAGTGCGTCCATCTCCCAGATGGTATGCACCGTATCCATTAGGTGTGTATATACCCATCCCCTCCTCCCCCCTCCCATCTGCCCAACAGCCAATGAATGTTATTACTATATGTGTGCTTAAGTGTTGATCAGTTAATACCAATTTGATGGTGAGTACATGTGGTGCTTGTTTTTCCATTCCTGTGTTACTTCACTTAGGAGAGTGGGTTCCAGCTCTATCCAGGATAATACAAGAGGTGCTATATCACCATTG
>VBSM01000937.1:4020272-4035933 GCA_008086735.1 Cheirogaleus medius | reverse complement strand
CAGCAAAGCAGACTCCCTCCTTAAAGCCTGAGGGGCCTCATGCCTAAAAAGCCGAGGAGCGGCTTGACATGAAAGCCACCCACGGCTGTAGAGGAAGATTGCAAAATGTCAGCCCGGGAGAAGAGACGTCAGGCTCCAATTCTTAAAAACACCAGGTTGATCTCCTTTCCTCCCCCTTCTCAGTAGAATGCCCCAGTTAACGGGGAGCTCACCTCCCAGTAAGAAGCACTAATCTCTTTGTTCCTCAATGGAACGGGCCACAGCTGCTGAGTTCAGAGATAGTATCTATACATACCTCAAGGCGTAGTGCTTAGTAAAGAGCTATGTGTTCCTGCTTCTATAGATAAAATGTAATTAGCTAAGACATCTTGTGACTATTAGGGGAGACTTGAAACTTCTATACATTGTAACTCACGAGCTTTTCACGTGAAATCATTGTAATCTATAGCATGAAAAAGAAAATAAAAATGGGTACTACTTTTCAGTCAGTGCCACCTGGCTCACGGGAATGCTGGTGGTCCCCTGACTTTCCCACACCCTTTCCCTTACTATTTGTACCCATGTCTCTGTCTCTCCCATCTCTTGCAGCGCACACTTCCCGGGGACCCGGTTATATCGGGGGTGTCATGAACCCCTGATAGGTACATGCATTCTGAGAGCTGTCTCCTTGGGGAGGAAAAATCCATTTCAAAGCAATTAAGGCTTTAAAACATAAATGCCACCATATTCTTTGTTAAGTCTAAGAGAAGCCCAGACATTTGAACCCTACTAAAAAAATTGCAGAGAGAGAGGCCAGTGACCCATCTGCTATGCAGAATTTGGCTTTGGAACCTGGATCATGATATATTTCTAAGCCAGTTTGTAAGACAAAGTGAGCTGTAGTGTTACCAAGATATTCTGTGACTTGCAAGTCCTTTGGGCAAAAACAGGTCACTTATAAGCATTACTTTATTTTTTTAAACATTTATTCATTCCTTAAATATTGATTGGGCCCTAAACTTTGATACTGGGCCTTTATGTAGGTCTTAATTGCTACCTCGTAAATGGTGAAAGTGCCTTCTGATTTTTATCGGGCATTTGGTGTGCCTCATGGAATGTTTCAATGGTGTACTTTTAATATACTTTAATAGGATACTATAGGTATGTTACATTTTTAAACATAATTCTCAGTGTGTTAATAAATTTATATCAGAATACAAATGCATCAACAGTGTTTGTCTCTGGATAGTAGTAAAATAATTGGATTTTGGTTTTTTCTTTATATTTTATGTATTTTCCACATTTTATAATATAAGTATATATTACTTTTGTAATGATAAAAAACTTGATTTTTTTTTTTTTTTGAGACAGAGTCTCACTCCGTTGCCCGGACTAGAGTGCCATGGCGTCAGCCTAGCTCACAGCAACTTCAAACTCCTGGGCTCAAGCGATCCTTCTGCCTCAGCCTCCTGAGTAGCTGGGACTACAGACAGGTGCCACCATGCTCGGCTAATTTTTTCTATTTCCAGTGGAGACGAGGTCTTGCTCTTGCTGAGGCTGGTCTTGAACTCCTGACCTCAAGTGATCCTCCTGCCTTGCCCTCCCAGAGTGCTAGGATTACAGGCGTGAGCCACCACGCCTGGCCTGAAAAAATGTTTTTAAACAAAGAATTTGGAAGTATAAAATATAAAGTTGGAGTATCCAACATCAAATGTTACTCTTGTATTTATTTCTGGACTTAGATTATGTTTGGGAAAAGATCACACTTTGTAGCACTGCAGAGCCAAATGAAATTCCATTCATCTCCTTCCTCCAAATCCTCCCTCTAATGGCAATTCTGATGATTTCCTGAGTTCTGTTATTCTTTATACTTACCAGCACTGTAACAGTGGGAAAAATCACAACTGGACATCTTCCTTCCTGCCTGTTTCATGTTGGGTTCATCCAAGATTAGCCCTTTAACCACTTCGGTACGGCAGGTGAGTGCCGCGAAACCTCGCCCACAGCCGGCACTCACAGTCCGCACGGTAGTTTGTGCTGTGCATTGACAACGGATCCGTTTTGCTCTTGTGTGATGAGGAAAGCTTTAAAACACTGAAAGCTTGTTTTACTTTACAGGCAGCTTTACTTGTAATGTAAATCAGAATAGGTAACATATACATATATGTTTTCATTACGTTATTTTTAAATGTTCACAATTTTATTTTGATAAATGAAAAATTCCAAAAGTCATATCACAGCTGTCGGCTAAAGTCGCTGTGCCCGTTCATCTGTGGCTGTCGACTGTAGTTGACGCTGGTACCGAAGTGGTTAAGCCCTGTGGCCTTGCCCAATTTCCCCCTTGTTCAATTTTTTAGAAGCAATCAGTAGTAGCTGTCTCAAAGGCTACCTTGGAGTATGTTGGCAGTTAAATATATTTTTCCTTTTGTTTCTTACATGCTTTCAACTTTCGGCAGAGTAGTATAATTGCTTTATGGTACTCACTGGGAACTTTTAACCACTTCGGTACGAGCGTTGACTGTAGCCGACAGCGGTGATATGAAGGCGCACAGCCGAGCATCGACTTTAGCCGACATCCAAAAGCTTTTACTTTTACAGCTTTTATCTCTGCAGTTGCAGTGTGTACGTTCAGCTAATAAGTGACTACAAATCTGTGACCTTTTAACAAGTCCTTAGTAGGAGTTATTATAGTTATTTTCCTAAAGCTGCCTGTAAAGTAAAACAAGCTTTCAGTGCTTTAAAGCTTTCCTCATCACACAAGAGCAAAACGGATCCGTCGTCAATACACAGCACAAACTACCATGCGGACTATGAGTGCCGGCTGTGGGCGAGGTTTTGAGGCCAGTGAGCACCGTACCCAAGTGGTTAAACATGATTAGCATATGCTTGGAAATTTTAACAAACACATTTAATAAATTTTTGCAGTGTGCCTCAAGAGTGATAACACAGTGGGAAGTCTTGCAGTGTATGAATTCATGAGGCCCCTGAGATTATATACGAATTCACCCGAAGGGAACAATATACTTGGATCTAATTTCTGTTGTAGTTGAGTGAGCTAGTTACAGTGAGAAGGTGAGGAATCTAAAGCGAGAAGCCCCATCACCTGGTCTTAATTAACCTTCTAACAAAACAGTTCTTTTCTTCTGATCAGTCTTGTTTGACAGACAATATCCACTTGATTGTAATAGAATTGGTGTAATTATGCCAATTTATTTTACCACCCAAGCGGTTTAATTAACAAAATTTAGTGTAATTTATGTATATGTCATGGCACGAGATACCATGCTAAAAGATATAATTTTCACAAACTAGGTACAAATCTAATGTATCATTTTTTAGTTTTTAAGATGATGGCAGGGCCGGGCGCGGTGGCTCACGCCTGTAATCCTAGCACTCTGGGAGGCTGAGGTGGGCGATGGCTCAAGATCAGGAGTTCAAAACCAGCCTGAGCAAGAGCGAGACCCCGTCTCTACTAAAAATAGAAAGAAATTAGCTGGGCATGGTGGCGCATGCCTGTAGTCCCAGCTACTCGGGAGGCTGAGGCAGGAGGATCGCTTAAGCCCAGGAGTTTGAAGTTGCTGTGAGCTAGGCTGATGCCATGGCACTCTAGCCCGGGCAACAGAGTGAGACTCTGTCTCAAAAAAAAAAAAAAAAAAAAAGATGGCAAATATATCTTTCCCCAACTTATCTGCTAATTTTCCTTTTTCCAATTTCTATTCCAATGAATTCTGTTTGGCTTTTAAGTTTTCACAATGTTTATTCTTATAAGTAATTCTAATAGAATTCTTTCTGCTTTTATATCATGTTCTAATCACAAAAAGAATACTTGATTTTTTGAAAAAATGTTGGAATTAGACAAAATAAGTCACAGAATAATTTTTATTAATATTTTGATGTATCACTGATGTTTTTCTGAGCTTTTACATTGACTTTCTTCTACAAAATTGGGATTGCATTATATATAGTCTGTATTCTTTCCTTTCTTTTTTAGAATTATATTGTGAGCATTTCCCACATCTTAAAATTTTTAAGAATACAATTTCTGTTGGCACATTATATCAATTAAATGGACATATGTGAGAAGCATTTTCAGTGAGCATTTTTGTGTCTTTTTTGCTGTCAATGTTATGTTTTTTAAGATTAACATATATGTGCTTAAGACTCATCTCCAATTAATTTTTCATATAAACTTTATGTCAACTTCTTTACATAAAGAAGTTATGTAAAGGCCGGGCATGGTGGCTCACACTTGTAATCCTAGCACTCTGAGAGGCCGAGGTGGGAGGATTGTTCAAGGTCAGGAGTTTGGGACCAGCCTGAGCAAGAGTGAGACCCCATCTTTACTAAAAATAGAAAGAAATTAATTGGCCAACTAAAAATATATAGAAAAAATTAGCCGGGCATGGTGGTACACACCTGTAGTCACAACTACTCGGGAGGCTGAGGCAGGAGGATCACTTAAGCCCAGGAGTTTGAGGTTGCTGTGAGCTAGGCTGATGCCACGGCACTCTAGCCTGGGCAACAGAATGAGACTCTGTCTCAAAAAAAAAAAAAAAAAAAAGGAGAAGAAGGTAGCAAGATAGTTTAGGGAGAGGTTGATGGTCTCAATTAAGATAATTATTTTTCTAAGTTGTTAAGTGTACATAAAATGTTTTTATTAAGCATATTTTTGGTAACACCTCTTCTGGTAACACCTCTTCTTTTTTCATCTGTTGTGAATATCTGAATCTTTGAAAAGAAGATAGTAGTAGAAACAGAAAAAGAGGAGAAAAATGGAACTAATGACAGGAGATAGCCCCAGGGCTGCAATAAACTGCGAGTTGTTATTAACCATCCATAGCCTTGAGTAAAGTTTGTAATAATGATGGCAATATTTGTAACAATTGAATAAAAAATAATTTGATTTGCTTTTTTAAACAGAATACATCCATTGTCATCAAGAAAGACAATGTCTGTTCTTAATCCCTTGGTACTAAGAAAAAGCCTGTTTTGGGTATATCTTTGCTATTTATTGTCAGTCCTCTCTCCTCTTATTCTCTATCTTCCTAAAGTCATGGGAATAAAGAAGAATTCTCCTGCAGAGGAATACAACTTGCTGTGGATTGGTTTCTAGATAAAGGCCATAAAGATATTACTGTATTTGTGCCTGCATGGAGAAAGGAGCAATCCCGCCCTGATGCACCAATTACAGGTACTATCTAAAATAAGACATTTCTTCTCATCTAGAGGCAAAACTAACAAGATAGTTTGGGGAGGGGTTGATGGTCTCAATCTAGATAATTATTTTTCTAAGTTGTTAAGTATATATAAACTTTTCTTGTGTTTTTTGTTTTGTTTTGTTTTGTTTTGTTTTGTTTTTGAGACAGAGTCTCATTCTGCTGCCCGGGCTAGAGTGCCGTGGCGTCAGCCTAACTCACAGCAACCTCAATCTCCTGGGCTCAAGCAATCCTCCTGCCTCAGCCTCCCGAGTAGCTGGGACTACAGGCATGCGCCACCATGCCCTGCCTATTAGGCATATTTTTGATAAAGAGATCCAAATACAACCATCATTGTTTCATTGTACATGGCAGTTAAATGGAGAAAACTTCAATTTAGTAAAGGATAAAGCACAAAACTGAAAAAAAAGGAGTGCTTTTCTATTTGACTGTAAACTTCAGACTAAAGGGGGATGAATCCAGTTAAGAATATGGACTGAATTTTTCAAGAGACTAAAGACATCATGGTAGACAATGGATCTCATTCTGCACCTGAGAAGTAATTGTGGGGCTTGCAAATCATGGGGTGAAATAGAGAGAGAGGAAAGTCCCATGTCAGTCAGAGCCAACTTATCCATGAGGCATAGTAGGTTCAGCTCTGATGGCTGATGATACCGTTAAAGTCTCATGGAAAGTCTTTATTTTCACATCAGAAGAAAAAATGGAATATAAGAAAAGTGAATATATAGTGATATACCTAGCTTGATTATATTTGGCTTTATACCACTGCAGTTGTAGAATAAAATGTTTAATATTTCTTTATGGAGAAAGGGGGCTCATGAAGGCAAAAGTGCCTAAGGTCCACAAAAGTCATGATGCAGTCCAAGTGGAAGAAGGATCATTACATTTACTTACAACAGTATCTGAAGTATGTGCTATTTACAGCATTTGAGAGCATATAGACTCCAGTGCTCTGAGTATCAACTCTTGCCTGATGTGCCTAATGAATGGCAGGCTGAGCTGTATGTGCAGCTATTTGCCATCTGCTGAACAGGCTTTTGAGCCTCAGTCTGAGAGTAGATCCTGGCCCTGTTCATGCCCAGCCAGCAAGCTTTCTCTCCCCAGGAATTAGGAGGCCAAAAGGAAAAGGGGTCAATACTCAGATGCTATAGCTTAATGTTTCACCTTAGTTTTTGCTTTTCTTCAGGCAGAAGCCAAAAATGTAAGTCCCTAGGAGTGATGGTATATTCTATTCCTGACAGACACATCCTCAGCATACTGCCCTGTTTTCTTTAACCACTTCGGTACAGTGCTCACCAGCCGCAAAAGCTTGCCCACAGCCGGCACTCACAGTCCGCACAATAGTTTGTGCTGTGTATTGACGACGGATCCGTTTTGCTCTTGTGTGATGAGGAAAGCTTTAAAGCACTGAAAGCTTGTTTTACTTTACAGGCAGCTTTAGGAAAATAACTATAATAACTCCTACTAAGGACTTGTTAAAAGGTCACAGATTCGTAGTAACTTATTAGCTGAACGTACACACTGCAACTGCAGAGATAAAAGCTGTAAAAGTAAAAGCTTTTGGCTGTCGACTAAAGTCGACACTCAGCTGTGCACATTCATCTGTGGCTGTCGACAATAGTCGACGCTCGTACCGAAGTGGTTAACAGCCAAAAAGCTGGTGCTTTGGCTAAAGGGCAAAACAAGCATCAAGAATGCTAGGATATCAGTGTTACTTCTCACTCTTCATGGAAGTTTTTAAAACTTAGATGTCATTGAATCCAGTTCCTTCATTTCATCGAAAAAAACCCCTGAAGTCTGAAAGGGAAGGTGACATGCCTAAGGTCACAATCCAACCAGAAAGAGAGCCCGCTTTCCCCCTAAGGGCAAATAATATATTGATCTAGTACCAACTTTTGTATTTGTAATATGGAGACAATGTTGTTAATTTCCAAAGATGTTTCTGCTTTGTAGCATATAACCATATTTTGATTTCGACAGATCAAGATATTCTACGTAAACTGGAGAAGGAAAAGATTCTTGTCTTCACGCCATCCCGAAGAGTCCAGGGCAGGAGGGTTGTCTGCTATGATGATCGGTTCATAGTCAAACTGGCTTTTGATTCTGATGGCATCATTGTGTCCAATGATAACTACCGAGACCTTCAAGTCGAAAAGCCAGAATGGAAGAAGTTTATTGAGGAGCGGTTGCTGATGTATTCTTTCGTGAATGACAAGTGCGTTTCTTTCCAGTAGGCCTATAACCCAGTTATCAGTAGGAATAGATTTCATTTCATTTTAATAAACATTTACTGAACACTTACTGTGTGCCATACATTACACTGGTTGCCATGGAGATAAAAGGCTGGATAAAAAATAGGATTCACCCTTATGGGATGCAAAGTGTAGTGAAGAAGAGAAAGAGACAACCACAAGTGTTGTGATAAGTGCTACAGTTAAAGTTTTTTTAAATTGCTTTGTCTATATGAAGCAATAGGAAAAGGCCTCCCCAAGGAGATGACATTTGAGATGCAGTTTAGAGAGGAAAGGGGGCTGCTAGGTATGACAGGGTGAAGGAGAAATCATGAATAAAACTATGAAGGTGAGAAAGTGGGTAGCATGTTGGGGGAACCAGCAGTAATGCCAGTATGGCTGGCACATATAGTTCATGGAAGAATAATGTACAGAGAAAATCATCCTTTCTGTATGATCAAGTGGGAACCAAGAGAAGAACTGCCAGATTAGCAGAAGATAGACTTGAGGCAGGAAGGACCATTAGAACACTGTGACAACAGAACAAGCAAGAGGTAATGAAGGTCTGAACTCCTGGTAAGGGGTAGTGGGACAGAAAGGAAGACGTTCACCCCTGGTTTGCTTGCTTTTAGATTTATGCCTCCAGATGATCCTTTAGGACGCCATGGCCCAAGCCTTGAAAATTTCTTAAGAAAGAGACCTGTTGTTCCTGAGCATAAGAAGCAACCATGTCCTTATGGTGAGTACCTGTGTGCAGAACTGCATTCTGTACTAAGGGAAACATAAAAGACTCTGAATACTTTTCTCTTCCAGGTTTCCCTTTCAATGGGAAATCCTCGCTTGTCCACTTTCTATGAGTTAAAGTTTGTGTCTTCATGTGCTCTCAGTTATGTATTTAAAGAAAAATCTTAGAAATTGCATGAGGAAAAGGTAACTAGAATTGAAGGGAAGATTAGTTGTTACTTGTGAAAATAACGTATGTGCTCTACCTGCCTAAGTCTTGAACAATGTTGCTGGGAGCAGGGAAATGCAGAAACCTACATGGCCTATGGAAACAGAAAGGGCAATGCCAAACTGGGTTTGGCCCCAAGAAGAACATGTCTCTCATGCAGGTGGCTCAAGCCTCTGTCAACTAATACTACCCCTTCCTTCTAATCTGTACTTTCCAATTTGCCTCCAAACTTCATGTTCATTTGCTTTTAAAAAATATAGCTCTTTGCACTGTACCATGCTGCCCTTCTGTTACTCTACACTACCTCAGCATGCAGATTATGCCTAAGCAAAGTAATGCATTACTGGAAAAATTAAGCCTAGTCAACTGCTCAGCTCTTAGTATTTACTCTGCAATTTCCTCCCCCGCTTTCCACTTCTTCCCTCTACCCTCACAGTGTGTGATGCCTCCTTGGTGTTGTCTGTCTCTCATCTTTATGGACAGTTAATTTTCTGCCTTAACCCCAAACAGTAAAACCCTAACCAAAGTGACCAGATTGTTATGACAGTTTCTGGCACAGAGGGTTACACCACTATGAGAGAGTCTTACCCCAAGGCATTATTTTTCAGGCAAAAAATGCACCTACGGCCACAAGTGCAAATACTACCATCCGGAGCGGGCCAACCAACCCCAGCGTTCGGTGGCTGATGAGCTCCGCATCAGTGCCAAACTGTCCACAGTGAAAACCATGAGTGAAGGCACCCTGGCCAAGTGTGGCACAGGGATGTCTAGTGCCAAAGGTGAGATAACCTCAGAGGTCAAACGTGTGGCACCCAAGCGCCAGTCAGATCCCAGCATCCGGTCCATGGCTGTGGAGCCTGAGGAATGGCTGCCCATTGCCCGTAAGCCTGAGGCCAGCTCTGTCCCCTCGCTTGTGACTGCCCTAAGTGTCCCCACAATCCCACCTCCCAAAAGCCATGCAGTGGGTGCACTCAACACCCGTTCAGCCAGCAGCCCAGTGCCAGGATCCTCCCATTTCCCCCACCAGAAGTCCTCATTGGAGCACATGGCCAGCATGCAGTACCCTCCCATCCTGGTTACCAATAGCCACGGGACCCCTATTAGCTATGCTGAGCAATACCCAAAGTTTGAGTCCATGGGGGACCATGGCTACTATTCAATGTTAGGTGACTTCTCCAAACTAAACATCAACAGCATGCATAATCGAGAGTACTACATGGCTGAAGCAGACCGGGGGGTGTATGCCCGGAATCCCAACCTCTGTCCTGATAGCCGAATGAGCCATACCAGGAACGACAACTATTCCTCTTACAACAACTTGTACTTGGCTGTAGCTGATACCCATCCTGAAGGCAGTTTGAAGCTGCACCGCTCAGCATCTCAGAACCGTCTTCAGCCTTTTCCTCATGGTTACCATGAAGCCTTAACACGAGTGCAGAGTTATGGCCCAGAGGATTCTAAGCAAGCCCCCCACAAGCAGTCAGTCCCCCACTTACTCCCCCAGCACCCAGCAACTGGAGCACGTTCCAACTGCCCTGGAGACTACCCCATGCCTCCCAATATCCATCCTGGGGCAACCCCTCAGCCAGGCCGTGCCCTGGTGATGACTCGGATGGATAGCATTTCTGACTCCCGCCTCTATGAGAGCAACCCCATGAGGCAAAGACGACCTCCTCTGTGCCGGGAACAGCATGCCAGCTGGGACCCACTGCCCTGTGCAACTGATTCCTATGGCTACCACTCCTATCCCTTGAGTAACAGCCTCATGCAACCATGTTATGAGCCAGTCATGGTACGGAGTGTGCCTGAAAAGATGGAGCAGCTTTGGAGGAATCCTTGGGTTGGGATGTGCAATGATTCCAGGGAGCATATGATCCCAGAGCACCAGTATCAGACCTACAAGAACCTCTGCAATATTTTCCCTTCTAACATCGTCCTTGCAGTGATGGAGAAGAATCCCCACACAGCAGATGCCCAGCAACTGGCAGCCTTGATTGTTGCTAAGCTTAGGGCTGCACGTTGACATGACATAGGACTTATTCTTCTATAAAAATATGAATATCGGTACTAATAATACACTAATACTATCATTATAGTAACTAAGAATTTGTGTTGCGCTTTACAAGTTACAGAGTGTTTACATCATTTAAGCGCATAACAACCCTGTGAGGCAGGTCTTACTAACATCCTATTTTATAGAGAAGGAAGCTGAAACTCAGTGAGATTAAGTGACTTGCCAAGGTCACACTCACTGCTAGCAAATGACCAAGTCAAGACACACACCCAAGTCCTCTGACTCCAAGTCCCATGTCCTTTTGCACTGCACCATGCAGGTAATGGAGGACAAAACCTAGGGGGAGAGGTGTAAATGCAAGAAACCCCAAGGGATTCTATTACCAGCGTCACACATTCTTAGTCACACATTCTGTATCACAAAGTATGGATGATGTATCCAATTTAGAGAGCAAAAGCATCAGGATCACATAGTATATTGAATTAACTTTTTAGGTTTTTTAAATAGGAATATTTAAAGTTATTTAAAAGTAAATGCATACGTTATTGCATGAGTTTCTGATCAATATCTTTATTAACCAAGCTATAGGGTCACATTGAAGCTTCTAGAGCTATATTTCAGACCTATTATTAGCAATTATATTGCATGTATGAATGTATATATTTGGTTTGAGATGTGTGTGTATCTCTGTATAACCTTTTATATAGTGAGAAGGTAGGCTCTACACAGTCCTTAGTCTACAGCTGTATAGATCATTAATCTGACTTGATGATTTTGTCATATTTCACAGTTTCAACTAGTTTTGAGGGGAAATTACATGCCAATATTTGAACATTGCTTTCTTGGGCACCAGAGCAAACCAGCTCTATTTCCTTTGCACTTTTACTTGCCAACATTTATTAACAGTTCTTAGCTTCCAAGTCTCTTCATCTCAGCAAATTACGGATCAGGTTACAGCCTTCTTCTGCAGAGGAGTTGATGGTTAAGCTCAAATTCCCAGCATAGTACATGTGTGCTACACAAGCTCAGAAGAGTTTGACCAGGACCAAGGGTCTTACTATCACATTCTACTCCCCTTAACCCAGAAGAGAGATGACAAAACCCATGTGGCATTAAATGGTGAATACAAAAGCTTCAGTCAAGGAGGGACTATTGGATGCCCTTTGGACTTCTGACCTATGCAGTATTCAACATCACAGGATGAAATGTAACGGATGACAGTGCACAGCCATGTAATCCACTTTCTCCTGCTGTCCACCCTTTGGGCAATAAGGTCAATCATTGGTGAAGCAGAATTCCTTTAGGACACAAAACCAGGGGACTTTCTAGGTGGAAAAAAGGCAGCTTCCAAAAGGGGATGCTGCATCTCTGCTAATAGCTGGCTCAGTTATGCACTTCATATCCATTCAAAGAGGGTGCACCTGCTGTTAGATAATTCTTAGATGCATTACTAAAGAAGGCAGGACTTTTGGGTTGGGCAGCAACTTTTGCGCAACTTGTATCTTGCTCAGGGTGGGAACTTTTGTAGCTAAATGCCTCTAGAAGAGGTGTTTATTGTTTGTTTTTTTTTAAGCTGCACAAATGAACCCCCTTTTTGAATCCATTGTATATTTCAACATTTTGAACCATGACCAGCTCACTATTTCTTGAGCTGGAACTTGCTAACTTCTATGGTCGTTTTTTTCATGAAAGTTGAGAAGGCCTGGCCTTGGCCTTTTGTTTTCTTCATGAGAAGGTGTGACACTGCCTATAAATGTTTCTTACTGTGAAACACTCCGAATGTGAGGCTGTAGTCAGGGTTGTTTCTGGTGGTTTGATAAAGGCTTGCATGCTGCTTTCTGTCTCTGTCCAAGTTGATTAATACTGCATCTCAACCAATGTTTCTCTTCAGTTAACCACAGCTTCATATTCATCTCCTACCCTCTAATCTTCCCATCCCCAAGCATACTGATAAAATATAAAAGTATCGTCTATCAAGTAGTTCCAGAGAGTGACAGTTGCCACTGCAGTGCTTGTTATTTTACACAAACACCATTTCACACCTTCAACTTGTTGAACTTTCTAAATCTCCCCCATGTCTAAATCAGGGTATTTGACAATCTCAGATGACTCTAATGCCTTTGTGCCAGTTACTTCATCTTCCTACCGAAATCATCGATGGCACTGTAGTATCCACTATCTGTACAATTTACAGGGAAGCACAAGATTAATCTTGTCAGCTGCAATTCATCTTGAACATGTTCATATTTAGTATTCAAAAAATTTGCAAGCTCTTCCCAATACAGGAAATATTTTTAAGGCACCATATGTATTTATTTCCTAAAAACAATTGTCATTCTCCTCTCATGAAATGTGTATGAACCAAAGTGGCTAGGAGCAATGCCTCAAATAACCAGAAATGACCTTTTGTTGATACAAATTGTATCTCTTTTTTCCTGATTGTATAGAAACAAATGTACAAAACTCATCTTAAACTAGGTTTGGTACTGAATTTTCACCATATTTGTGGCACTGTGTGTCACAGGAAGTAGCCCAGGGGTTGTGAGGGAGCTTTTATTTCCAAAGGGCAGTAGTTTATAGACAAAGACAATTTTTCAAGGTGTCTTTATTACTAGGTGCACATTTATTGTGTGTACAATTGCAAACATTATATTACATAAGTTCTTTTTAGCCTATTAAATTTAATATGTCCTTACAAAATGGATTTTGTGTAAAAAATGTATTAATGAATCATCTGCAAGAATCTATAAATAGAGCTGTACAACTATGGATGCATAAATCCAACTTGGTTTTTAAGTTATTAGAGAAACATTTTCTTTATATTGAGGTCTACAACACTTCTTGATTTTTCCATTTTGTCTATAATTATAAAACAGCAAATAACAAAGAAGCATCGGGACCCCCTCAGCTCCCTTGATAATAAAATGAAGCTTCCTTCACGGGGCTAGACGTATGTCCTTCAGGATACTTACTTACCTCCAAGCACTCAGCAGGGGTTACTGCATAGTGTTTTGTGTGGTTTTCGAGAAGCAGTATATTTTGCAAGAGGTGCTTTGTAATTTTAATTCTTTCACTGATTTTCTGACCTCATAGCAAGTCTGTGTCTGTTCAGGCCTTAGATTGTACATTTTGTAATTTTTGTGTGTGTGATTTAGTTGTTCTCATTGCAACCTAAAGGAGAAGTGTAACCCTGGAGTGGCATGGTCAATCCAGGGCACCCTTTCTGTAAGACAGCTCAAAGGAATAGGAGCCTTTTCAAAGTTAACATTGAGCCACTGCACTCTTCTCTCTTAAGGTGCCCGGGTACGGAAGGGAGAATGGCAGATGCCTTATGGAAATGGTCTACAAAACTTTTCTTCTTCTAAGTAATGAAACACATACCATGATTCTCTCTCTCTTTCTCTCTCTCTGCTAGTTTCCAGAAGAATACTTGTCTAAAATTCATTTTTTCTATTTTGGAATAAATTATCTTTATGCAGTAATCCAAACATTGATATCCACTAACCTTTGGCACCGAGTTTTCTTCTAACATAGAAGAGTTTACTTAGAGAGGTGCTCAGTTACCATTCTATCTATGCTGTAAGTATGGGACTTTGAAGAAACACCCTCTTTGAGGGCCAATTTCAATATACTTGGTTCTGCTCTGTGAACCAAGTCTGGATCTGCACAGGGAAAGCAATGCTGAGCTGTCCAAAGAGCCCTGCTCAGGTCTCCTCCTAACCTTTCTGTACCTTCCCCTAGTTTGCTTCTCCTCAGGTCTGATACTGAGGGAGTACATAGTCTTCAACAGAAACGGCACTATGGTCAGTTCTCATTGGAAACCAAACCAGTGTATTTCTGGAACCTGCTTGTCTAGAGTAGTCAATGCCTTTGTAAAGACTCAAGAGTATTCAACATCTATTGTATTGTAGCTAGCTATATACATAGGCAGATTGACTATTTTTAGTCCTGGTTTGTGTATCATTGAGCTATAGTAGTTTGCTTTATCCATTTGTGGGATTAAACAATACTGTTTAATGGTTGTAAACTTTTATAAAACCTCTTTGGGTTTTTTATTTGACCCAAACATAATGTAAGTCTCAATGACAAAATACACAAAGCCAACCAGAGGTGAGTGAAAATATAGCCCTTCCCCAGTTTTGTCTACCCCTATAATGCATGTGCAATGCTTTGTAATTGGTTCTTATTAGCATGAATATGCTATGACTACTTCATGTGGTTTTGTTTCACCTATAATTGTGATGGAAAATGCTGTATCACTGACAACAATGAACTGTAACACTTATTTACTGCATAAACTATCTACTAACCACTCACGGCTCTGTTTCTTTAAGAACATCAATGACAAAAGCCATACGACAAATACATATACTCCAGTTTGCTCCTAAAATATTACATTTCTGTCCTTGCAACTTGCATCTTTAGATAAGCTATAAGGACAGGAACCCCACCCAAACGAGTTCATCTTAATTTTACTATATTAAGTATATGCTCTCTAGTTTTTGAAGACTAACACAACTCCAAGTGATAGTCAAACAGGTATTCCCCACAGGGCAGGGCTGGGCCTCCAATGGTAGGTCAGAACCTGATGGCAGGCTCAGGATCCAAACTTAATGTCTGTACACAACCTGTAATTTCTCCCCTGAATAGCTTCAGGGTCACAGAAACATCATCTGCTGTGCCGTAGTCAGAATATCAGAGCCAGAAAGGACCTAGCACCCTACACTTCACACTCAGGTAGTGCTTAGCTACATCAACTCCTTCAGGTTATAGTGTGGGAGCTCAGGCTCCAAAGAGCGCTAAAGAGATTTGACCAAGACCAACGGGCCCTTTATCACAGTGGTATCTTCCCTCAGGCCTCTCTGGAACCTCCTACCCAATGCCCACAGCACTCCAGGCCACCCTCATTCTAAAGGGAGGAGTGGAGTCTTTGGAAGGGGCTATTCTTGAATCTGATATCTGTTTTTAAAATCATCCTCCAGGGGACTAAGAGTGCTCATCTCTCCCCACCCTTTTCCTCATGTCATTTTTACTCTTGCTGTCTCCTCTCACGTTCCTTAGGCATACATGTATCAAGTTCTTACTGGGTACCAAATAGAGTCGAGGACTATATTGGGCTAGGCAGACATAAGAGAAAGAAACAGTCCTTGTCTTGGGGAATTTGCACTCTAGTGGGTGAATGAAGCACACTCAAGAGAACAGATTAAGATATTAAGACTTCCTAGGCCGGGCGCGGTGGCTCACGCCTGTAATCCTAGCACTCTGGGAG
>VBSM01000937.1:3991042-4010953 GCA_008086735.1 Cheirogaleus medius | reverse complement strand
AAAAGCCAGAGAGAAACTCTGCCCTCTCATGGTGGTCCATTAGTGTGATTAATATATCTTGAGCTGTCTAGTCTGACCACCAAGGTGTAGGGGTGATACAAATCTTAAAACACATCCCATTCTTTGGGTATGCTCAGGCTGATGGAACTAAAGTGGACTTTGGACTTACATGACCTGGGCCTAGATCCCTGTTCCACCATCAACAAATTGTGTGAGTTTTAGATGAGTCATGTCACTCCTCAGAGCCTCAATGTCTTATCTGTCAAATAAGGGTGTAATACCTCCACCTCCCAAGATTGCTGTGTCAAATTAAATGAAATAACCTCTACAAAAAAACACAGCACCATGCCTGACACTTAATTGCCAGTGATATTTTTATTTTTTCTCTGGGGAAAACAAAAGCCAAGTTCCATGTGTGTCTATGACAGATACTTTCTGCAATAGTACAATCTAGTGGAGCATTATAGAAGAGAATGGGACTAAGGACAGGCTATTAGGATCCTGGTGCCAGTTCTGACTTGCAGCATAATAACTGGCAAATCCTCTGTTCCCCACTGTGTGTAATGGGGTGATTAGGACTATATTCACTGATTATCTGGGAAAGGCAGGATCTGTGCACAAGGAATCGTACCCAAGTGAGCCGCTGTTACTGCTGGCATGTGTCGCATCCCTCTGGTATGCTTGGGTTGGGAGATCTCTGTGGTCCAGACTTCTCCAAGACCAGCAGCTTCCACTCTGCAAGCACTTAGGATTGGAAAGTACCTTGAAGGCCACCTATCCAAACCTCTCCATGCTGCTCTTTTCACCGCCCCCCCATTACATAGATATGCTGTGTTTCTTCTGGACTTTGAAACTTCCTTTATTCTTTCTCCTGCTTCAATCATTCAAATGCCTCCTCTCTGTTGCTCTTCCTGACTCCTCCAGGCCCTTTTGGTTCTCCTCCCAGTTTCCCACCCATCCATGTCATGCCTAGCCTAGAGCACACATATCTGGTGATATGGCTCTTTGGTTCAGTTCCATCTCCTGGAGGTCTTGCCTTGACTGATTTTGTCTGCAAGTACACATTTTTTTAATCATATAAATCCCTCCGGGCCCCAATTGTGATCAGTGTTCAAGAAAGACTTCCGGACTCAATAGGGGTAAGAGGGTCTTGTCATCCTGATTCCCACTTCATTCATTCCCCAGTCACTCCCACCAAGGACAGCAATGCTGGCAATGAGACAGCAGAGCAGACTTCAGTTCAATGCTTACTGAGGCCTATCTGAGTCCTGGACTTTTGCAGTATGCTGGACACAGATAGCGTATGTGGAGCCCTTGAAAACCTTAGTCTGATAGAGGGAAGGAGACACTAGGGGAAGTAGACACAGCAACACAAAACCTCAGATTTGGGAAGTATTCGAGAGTTAACGGGACAGGGTAGATGGTGCCGCCACCAAGTGAGATAGGCAACAAAGGAGGATGATTACTTTGGAGTTGAGGTGGGGAATAAGATGATCAATTCTCTTTTGGTCACAGTAAAGCATCTGTGGGCCATCCAAGGGGAAATGTCCAACATGCAGATGAATACAGGAGGCTGAATCTTAGGGAAAAGGCTTGGGCTAGATAAAGAGATTTGGGCCTCAGCACTTTATAGGAACTAGTAAAAAGCATAGGCATTTCAAGGAGGGAGTGGTAAACAGCATCAATGCTGCTGACACAGAGACTGATAAGGGCTCACTGGATTTAGTAATTAGGAGGTCAAAGCAACTCTGGGGGTGAATGCCAAATTGCAGGAAGTTGAGGAATAAGAGGGTAGTGAGGAAATCGAGACTGTTGAGTATAAACTATTTCGAGATGTTCTGATGGGAGGGAGGGAGTGATAAATTGGTAATAACAAAACAGGGATGCAGGGTCAAAGGAGATTTTGCTTGTGTTGCTGTTGTTGTTTTGCTTTAAGATGAGAAAAACTCAGGCACGTTCATAGGTTGAAGAGCAAGAGCCAACAGAGCAAGGGAGAGGCTGGGGTGAGATCCCAGCAGTGCTGGCTGAGGTGGCTCCAGAGCACAGGTGGAAGAGCAGGGTTTGAGGCAGGGTAAAGCCATCTCATCCTGAGACTGGCGAGAAGGTTGAGTGCAGCCGCAGATCAGTTCACGAGGGCTGGACCTCAGGTCGAGGGGGCCCTGCCGGATGCCTCCATGTGCTCGAGGAAGCTAGGGTGAAATGGGAGAGGGGGAGGGGCTTGAGGTTGAGTGATAATGGTTTAGAATAGTCAGGGAATGGGAGAGAAAGTGGTAAGAAAACAAGCAAAAGTTCAGACAAGCAGAACTGAGGCCTGGCCCGAGATTAAAAATCATACCTCTGCTGTGGCAGGAATCCGCAGGGCTATGTGGTTTTCTCCAGCAGAGCTCAGCTACCCGGGTTGAGGAGCAGGGAAAGCAGAATGGGGAGGATCAATCCCAGCTTGGGGGTTTGCAAGTCAGATACAGCCAAAGGATGGGCAGAGCTGAGGATGCTGATGGTGAGTGGCTGATGTGATCAACCACAGAGAGGATCAAGGGGAAGCAAGGTCGAGGGAGGTAGGATATGGCAGGATGGAGGTCTGGATGCAGGCAAAGAGCAGATGTCATGGGATGTCAGGGTGAGAAATAAAAGAACAAGAGGTGGTGGTCACCGAGTGGGATGCTGGGATGTCAGCTTTCAGAGGTGGAACAGCTCTGAGAGATGGAAATGAGTTGCTGTGTATAGTGGAGAATGAAAGTCACTGGAGTTGAGGAGCTATAGAGTGTTAGATGGGTCACTCAAATGAAATAGATATTGCTGCAGAAAGCAGGAAGAGAATCAGGTGCTAAAGGTTTCCATGAGTATGAGGGAAGTGACTCAAGGTCAGGAAATGACAGAGAAAAGGAAAGGGAGACAACCACAGGTATTTATAGGAACCAGTGCAATATTCAGTTTGACCACAGAACCCAGGGTGGATTGGGTAAAGGGGACTCACAGGAGGTATGGTTACCATGATAGGTTGGGCCGGAATCAGAAAGATCTTTGAATGTCAGGCTAAGAAGCCTAGACTTCACCAGGAAGGCAATAAGGAGCCACTAAAGGTTGTTGAGCAACTATCAGAGGCATACTTCAGGAAAATAATAGAGGAGACAGCACTGGACTTGGAGTCAGACAACCTGGGTTCAATAATAAACGGCAGCTACCATTTATTGTGCACTTACTCTGTGCAAGCCACTGTGCTAAGCACTCTAGGGGGATTATGTCATCCATTCTCATACTGGACTCAGTTCAGTAGGGTCTTAAGCTGTATGATCTTAAGCAAGAATATCCTCCCCTCCCCTCTCTGGACCCAGTTCTCCCATCTGTCAGTGGGACAGAGGCTGGACTAGATTGTCCTTGAAAGGGTCCTTCCAACTCGGCCATTCTAGGGCTGTGTGGCTTGCAGGGCCTCACCCTCTTACCAGATGGAATTCAAGAGACTTACAGCTGAAGGAGTTGGGGGCTGGCCCAGCAAGGTGAGCCCAAGCAGGACTCCACCACCCGGGGCCAGTCAAGGGAGGCGGAGCAGCTGAACAGCCTCCAGCTCCTTCTTGCTTCCCACTGGCTTGCAGAAAATCGGCGAGCATTCCGTCCTGAGAGAGAAGACATAGCCTGAGGAGAAGGAACCAGTGAGCCCCCTACCCAACCTTTCATCTTGAAAAGTTTGGCTCTGTCCCTTCCCACCCCACCGACCTATACCTCTCAACTGCTCAAAGCATTCAGAGCACTTTGCCCCAGCCCAGTTTAGTTGGCTCTGAGAAGAGAAAGGAAGAGGGAGAGTTGTTCGTTGCTGCCGTGGGGCCTTCTTGGGCAAACCTAAACCTTTAACAAGGAAGGTGTCTGCCTGGTGCTTCTCAGCAGAGAGCTGAGGACAGTGGCAGATGCTCCTGCCTGGGCTGCCTTAGGCCCTGGGGCTAGAGCTAGTCTCCCTCACCAGTCTTGGTGTTGGCCACGATCAGTTCAACAGTCCATCTGAGGATGTAGGTGGATCGGATCCCACTGTCCCCCAAGGCTGGCAGCTCAGAGAACATCCTCTCCAGCAGGGCCTGTGTGAAGGTCTGGGAGTGCAGGCCCCTGAGCAGGGGCTGCCAGAACTGAGAGAATGACTTTGGCACCAGGACGTCACTCAAGTCCACGTTTTCTGGTTTGTAAGGGGATACCCGTTGGGGAGGGGCAACAGGAGAGAGGAGAGAGCAGGGGGCAGGAGGGGAGAGGGGGAGAGGTAGAGAAGGGGAGAGGGCGAGAGAGAGAGAGGGGTAGCGGGGAGAGGGAGAGAGAGCGAGCAAGCGCACGCACCAGAGTGAAAGAGAAAAAGAGAAAGAGTGTATGTGTGTGTGTAAGCCAGCCCCACCACCACCAACAGAGTTGCCATCGCAGAAGAGAAGGAAAGAGGAGAGCAGAACAGCAGGGAGAGAGAAACCAGTTAGTATCTGACAACCAACAACTGACTCAAAAAGTATAAAAGAAAAAGAGCTCTGATTCTAGCTTCAGCTTCATTAATAACTCACTGTGTGACTTTGCATCAGTACCTTCCCCTCTCTGGACCTCAGTCTGACCATCTGTAACATGAGGATGTTGGACTAGATGACCTCAAGACCCTTCCAGTTCTGTTGTTCTAGCTCTCTAGCTAGTGGCTAAATCACAATTAACATGGCACAATAATGGCATTAAGACCCCCACCTACCCACCCCACCCGACCCGACCCGACCCCATTCCAGACCACCTAAGGACAGCCCCACAACTGCAAATCAGTGGAGTTACATGTTCTGTTCACAGGAGTGCTGAGGGGCTTTCCAGAGGCCATGGTATGGCAGGACACAGACCTCACCCCAGCCCACCTTTGGTGCTCCCACCCAGGAAACATAGAACCCTAAGACTGCAGTGAGCCCCCAGAACCCTACCTTCATAGTCTATCTGCAAAGCTGCCAGCTGCTCAAATGTGGGGATGAGAAAGCCGTCATCTAGAAAAGCATCCAGCACAGCCTCCCTGGAATAAGAAGATGTTAGTTTAGCAAACTGAAGCTGGCAGAAGACACTCTTCTACTCCCTCACCCACCCTCAAGGCAGCTAATACCTCTGGGGGGAGCAGTGGGTAGGTAGGAGGGGGTAAGAAGGCAGTTGACAAATCTCAGGCTTCAGCCTCCTGGGTCAAGGGCTGGGCCAGAGGCTGGGATCAGTGGGTTTTGAACAAGCATTGACCAAGTACATACTGATCTAAGACCCATAATGAGGGCAGTAGTGGCTAAACAAGCCTCAAAACACAGATGGAGAAAAGTCCCAGGTCCACAAAAGGAGTTAAATGTCTGGAATCATGGAGTCAAGGGCTTTTAGATTTCAGTTCCTACTCAGGTCTTTTTGTTTCTCTGACCATTCTCCAGTCCCCTCCTCCTCCCCTTTTTCCAGGCTGCCTTCTTTTAGATTCTAGAAGTAGAAACCTTGGAGATTCAATTGCTGGACCAAGTATGATCCATAAGCCTTATTTCTAGGGACTCTAAGAACTCAGAAAAAGTTAGAGGGGTTGCACAAGTAGGCTATAGGAGTAATCACTTATCTCCTTCTAGCTTAAACCTACACCAGCAATAGCAAGCTGATTCCTCTGGAGGCAGTGGCTCCCCAAAAGGCTCCCTGCTATGGTTTGGATGTTTGTCTCCTCCAAATCTCATGTTGAAATTTGATCCCCAATGTTGGAGGTAGGGCCTAATGGGAGGTGTTTGGGTCACAGGACCAATCTCTCATGAATAGCTTGGTGCCATCCTTGTGGTAACGGTAACAAGTGAGTTCTTACTTTATTAGTTTACTCCCCATCCCAAGAGCTAGTTGTTAAAAAGAGCCTGGCACTGCCCTACCACCACCTTGCTTTTTTTCTTGCCATGTGACATGTGATCGCTGCACGTACCAATTCCTCTTTACCTTCTGCTATGAGAAGCAGAAGGTGCTTACCAGAAGCAAATACCAGTGTCATGCTTCTGCTGACCGTATGCCAAATGAACCTTTTTTCTTTATAAACCCAGTCTCAGGTATTTCTTTATGACAACACTAAATGGACACAGACACTCTCTAGGCCTGGGGAGAGGGGCAAAGAGCTTAGATGTCTTAATACTTAGAGAGTTGACATACACAGATCCCTCCCTCAAGCAGATAAGGCTTGAGGAAACAGCTGTCCTTCCATCTATCTCTCATCTCCTTGGGTCAACATTGGAGATGGATGCTTAAAGGAGCCAGCCAGCTGCCTGCTAAGCACCACCAGGCAGGCACTACTGTGGAGGGGCACAAAGATAGTTTTCCCAGCTGCTAAGGAAGCCACCATCCACCCTTTTCCTGAAGGGTGGAGCCAAGAAGCCTAGGCAGGGCAGATACCAATAAAACAACTTTGGAACTAATATCCTGGGAATGAAGAGAAGACTCCAGGGATAATCCCAGCCCAGCCTACACTGAAGACTCCCACCCAGGCCCACTCTGCCACCTACACCACCTCTCTGCTCCGTCCCAGATCCCTTCCAACCTTTCCCTAGCCAAGAAGGCCTAGCAGTGCTTCTACAAGTTCTTTATTATTTTTTTTTTTTTGAGACAGAGTCTCACTCCGTTGCCTGGGCTAGAGTGCCGTGGCGTCAGCCTAGCTCACAGCAACCTCAAACTCCTGGGCTCAAGCAATCCTCCTGCCTCAGCCTCCCGAGTAGCTGGGACTACAGGCATGTGCCACCATGCCCGGCTAATTTTTTCTATATATTTTTAGTTGGCCAATTAATTTCTTTCTATTTTTAGTAGAGACGGGGTCTTGCTCTTGCTCAGGCTGGTTTTGAACTCCTGACATTGAGCAATCCACCCACCTCGGGCTCCCAGAGAGCTAGGATTACAGGCGTGAGCCACCGTGCCCAGCCATGGTTCTTAAGGGAAACTTCCCCAAAGCCCTTTCCAGCTGAATTTAGGTGGAAAGCCCCCAAGAGCTAGGGAGAAGAGAAGAATGGGTAGAGATACTATTTGGATTGAGCTAAGCACTATTTTTTAGAAAAAAGAAGGCTCATGACCATTCTGAGAAGGCTCCTCCTCTGTCCCCTGAACCATGACTACCCAGCGAATGCTAACACCCTGCAACAGAAGTTCAAAAGAAAAGACTAACAGCGCCCACCATGTATCTTTTACCTAAAACTTGGACCGGGGCTAGGCAGTGAGGTGGTAAGGTTCAAGGACTTTTCCTACTTGCCAAGAGCTCCACATCTCACCTGACAGAGAGGAATAAGTTTGGCCAGGGGATGGATGATAGTGGGCATTCCTGCCTCTGGCCATTCTAGTGACTCAGAGTATGCAACCCCCACCAGAGGACCATGCTAAATATAGGGTCACTGTATGAGGGATCAGGAATTCCCCTGGGATTTTGTACAGCAAAGGTTGGCAAACTAGGATATGCAAACAGATTTCAGTGGAGCTGCTACCCTCTACCCTAGAGAATAGGCAGCCCCTGGTTACCTAGTTACACACCTGTTTTCCCATGTAATGACCTTGAGCTCTGCCAGGATGCATTCTACACGTGGGGATGGGTTATTCCACAGCTTAAGGGACTGAGGAAAATGCTCAAATTTCTCCAGCACCTGCCAGCAAAGAGGGTCCCATCAGAAGGCTGGTTCAGCCAGGCAACCCACCCCAGCCCCTCCAAGCTGCCTTCCCATAGGACCTCTCAACACTGCCCTGCAGGGGATAGGGCAGGGCATGCAGGGGTAGGCCCACAACTCCCCTATTGGCCCTTGAACTAAAAATAACCTGACTCTCAAATGCCAGACGTTCCCCTCCTCCTCCCTTCTTTCCTTCCCTCACAGAATTTCCTGTGGCTCCCAACCACCAGATACCCCAATATTTAGATGTCTGAATTGGGCCAAGGGTCAAGGTGAGGCAATGGGTTATAGAAAAAGAAAGAAAACCAGGTTCTAATCCTGGTTCTATCATTAACTGTATAATGTGACCTTGGGCCTGTCCCTTCACTCATCTATGGCTTCGATTTCTTTGTCTGTGAAAAGGGAGGGTTGAACTAAATGGTTTCTGAGCTACCTCCCTTCTTACTAAGACAGCACCCCTCTGCTCACCTGATCTAGGAAAGCTCTTGCTCCCCACCTGCTGGTCAGCTGTGGAATTGCAGGGTCGTGCAACTACCCATTCCCAGTTGTTCCCTACCACCCACCCAGTGGGGCAGATTATCCACACACTTAGTCATCTGCTCCCTTCCATGGGTGTGGAGGATCAGCCAATTGGACCCTGCTCACCTCTTGTCTCCTTCCTAGTTCCCCCTCTCTCTTTCCAAGAAGTTCCCTCATGCTTTGCCACTTTTCTTTCAAATTCCTTCTTAAGACTTCTCTCAGGTAGCTGGCAAGAGGGAAGAAATGGCTGGGGCAGGTGAGAACACACCAGGTCAAGCAAACTTTCTTACCTTAAACTGTTCCTCTTCATATGACACCAGCAGTTCTCGGGCTCTTTCTGGAAACAGAAGGGAAGACAAATGGGACTGCCAACCCAGACCCATGCTCCTGCTGGGCTCCTACTGAGCCCCTCTCACCTCATTTCTTGAGTTGTAAATTGGGAACTAGAATTCCTTCCCCTCCTACTTCACAGGGCCCAAGGAAGATGGTTTATGAATTGAATGTGATAGCCACTACACTATGGAAACTAGCCAGGGAAGATGGTTTGTGACAATTTTTTTTAAGCTGGGACTCACCACAGCACCAGAGGAAATGCTGAGTCAGGTAAATAACCAATGCTAACTCTAAGTCTGAGCCTTCCAGGCTCATAGGCCATTCTCTGTCCCCAAGGACACCTACCATATAGCTCTTTATGTCTCAGAGCCTTTTTGCAAGAAGAATCCACTTCTTCGCTGCCTTTGCTGTCACCATCAGCCCTGACAGCTGACTCTTCATCTTTCTTATTGTCCTGAGGCTCTGGTTTCTGTTCTATGATGTTATCAACAATAATGCTCTCATCTTCCTCCTGGTCCTCTTCATCTGTCTCTTCCCCATCTTCCTCTAACTCCCAGGTGTCTCTCAAGCTGTTCTCCAGTTGGCGGCACCAGTAAGTCTTCTGGAGCCAATCCAGGACAAAGTAGCAGCCTAGAGGAGAGGAGAAAAGAAGACAGTGCCATAGGACCAGCCACAGGCCAGCTAGCAGGCCCCCAGCCATCTCAGCCCTCAGCTTCAGCTTCAGCTTGTGAGCATTACAGCAAGGCCCCAGGGAAGGAGCTTGGCTCCAATAAGGCTCAACTCTCAAATGTCCAGAAGCAGCCACTCTCACTCTGGGTTATCCCTGTTCTTTGCCTTCTGTGCACCAGCACCTTTCCTAGAAATAACTAATACTGGACTTAGAAACAGGATGCCAAAAACAGCAAGGGGCTGTAAGAAAACTAGGATCCAGCCCCACTAGTTAGTTACATGGCCTTGACCAAGTCTCTTCCTTTTTCTAGATCTCAGTTTCCCCATTATAAGGGATGAGGCTAAATCAGGGATTCTTAACTGGGATGGGGTGGGTGCCCAAAGAACTCCTGGGTTCATGACACTGTTGATGGCTCATGCCTCTCAACCCACCCCTCTCCCCCCACTAGGGTGAGGTGAATGAGGCTAACGAGGCACTACCCCGGGAGCAAAATTTAAGGGGAGGCCAAAAACCTCTGTAGTCAAGGTATCAAAACAGAATCAGAACAGTACTCTGCCAAGCCACGTTGGAGCCTGAAGCAAAGGCAAAACCAGTAATAACCCTGTTTTGGGGGGGGTTGGTTGGTTAGTTTGTTTTTGAGACAGAGTCTCACTCTGTTGCCCGGGCTAGAATGCCGTGGCGTCAGCCTAGCTCACAGCAACCTCAAACTCCTGGGCTCAAGCAATCCTCCTGCCTCAGCCTCCCGAGTAGCTGGGACTACAGGCAGATGCCACCATGCCCATATAATTTTTTCTATTTTTGGTAGAGACGGGGTCTCACTCTTGTGCAGGCTGGTCTTGAACTCCTGAGCTCAAACAATAGACCCACCTCGGCCTCCCAGAGTGCTAGGATTACAGGCGTGAGCCACCACGCCCAGCTAATTTTTTTCTATATATTTTTAGTTGTCCAGCTAATTCCTTTCTATTTTTAGTAGAGACGGGTCTCGCTCTTGCTCAGGCTGGTTTTGAACTCCTGAGCTCAAAAGATCCTTCCACCTCGGCCTCCCAGAATGCTAGGATTACAGGTGTGAGCCACCACGCTCGGCCTAATAACCCTATTTTATTTAAAATTTTGATATTTTGATTATCCTGGATTTTTCCACATTATAATGTTATTTATCTTGATTACTGAAATCTTGCCCCCCCACCTTAAATGTTGTGCCCAAGGAAAGTGCCTCACTTGTGTCACCCCAGTCCCAGCCCTGACCCCAGGTGCCCCTCGACTCCCAGTTACCCCCAATCCAGGCCCCAGGGCTTAACAGAGATATGCATACCACCTGGAGACTCACCTCTCCGACAGTCATTTATATGAGGCATTTTCTTGTGGGTCAACTCATGGCGAAGTTCGACAATCCAATCCGGAATGTTCACCTGATTATAGGGGAGGGCATGAGTACAAAATTACAAATATTAAAGCTGGAATGGACCCAAAGATGAATTCGCCTGACTCCCCACCCCATTTTCCACATAGAGAAACTGAGGTCTTGAGAGAAGATTCCAGTCTTAGTGGCAGAGCCAGTATTAAAATCCATGTCTTCTTGATTCTTTACTGTGCTGTAGAGGTGGTACTGAAAATCAGAAAAGGCACCCATATTCCCCAACCACCAACTGCCCTCCTCCAACAAAGAGATTCCTGTGAATGAGCATTAATAATCACCTTCCTCAGCCTCCCTCTGCCCTATCCCTCTTCCTGGGTCCCCTTTACCCTTCCCTCCCTCCCATACCTCCTGCAGGAAGCTCCTCTGGATGACTAAGAACATGCCTGCCTTAGGGAACTCTATATACTTCATATACTCACTCAGGGCAGGAATGTATGGCATTTTTATGCTACTGCACTGAGCTGTCTCCTCCCTCAGACTGTCACCCTGAGGGAAAGTGCTGTGACTGCCACCTCTTTCCTATCCCCACCTGGTGGTACATTCTGGCTCCTGAGCTTCACTGGGCCATTCCCAGCAAAATGGGCAGGCCAAGCCCTCTGAGAAACTAGTCATGAACAACGGAGCAATTCTGTTTCTTTCAAGCTGGAAGCTGAGGCTCTGGGGTTCTTGCTGGGCTTGGCTGATAGTGATGGAATGAGTTAGTTTGACAGTGTGCCCACATTATCCCATTCCCCATTCAGTAAGCCCTCTTTAAGAGAATTGAGCAAGGCCACTTTATCATACGCACCTCCTGAGCCAGGAACTTGAGAGGGAGCTTGGAAAACTTTGTCTTCCTCTCCGAGATAAGATTCACAAACCTGGGGTTGGGGGAGAAATAAGTGGCACAGCCCAGGGAACCATTTTACTCAAAACACCTTGCTGAGTTACTGACACCTTGCATTTCCACAACCTTTCCACTGACTGTCCTGTCCTGTTCTTATGGTTGGCGTCAGCCAGAGCAGGGACGGTTCCATCCACTCCAACATTTACTGAGAGTCTGCCCTGTACTGAAGCCATACAGATGAATAAGACGCTGCTCTGGCCTTGAAGAGTTCGGTCTAGGATAAATAACCATGACATAATATATTACACTAAAATATGTTATAAATGCTACAATGGACTACATCAGATGATAACGTGGAGCACAATGGAGAAGGTAAGAAAAGCAAGGAAGGCTCTCAAAGCAGACAAGGGGAACAGTATATGAGATAAGCAAAGATTTTGACAGATGAGAAAACTCAGTGGCAACCTTTTCCCCAATGTGTATGAGACAGCCAGAACCACTAAGAGTCACTTTGTAAGTCAGCAACTCTGAACTCCACTTTCACAACTCAGCAACTTTTTAGTGTTCATGGGGGAGAGAAGGGAAAAAGGGTGGTGCTATGTATACATGGGGGTAGGGTTGGAAAGTCCACATTAAATCACAGCCAAGGACATAGACCCATTCAGAAAAGTTCCTCTAGATGATGAGTTAAAGGGGAAGAAAAAATATCAGACCCATAGAGAGATCACCTGGTCTGAACCCTGCTCCCCACTTCCATATTCCAAGAAGGAAAGAAAAATGGGAGAAGGCTTTCAGGAAAAGGGAAGAAAAAGAGGAATGTGTTGATGGGGGTACCAAAAGCTGTCAAGTCAAGCAATAATCACAGGCTGACCCACACTCAGGGACACGCAGGGATTTTCTTCAGGTGGCACCTGAAGCCAAGCTTTGCATATCACATGCCTCCCCCACCCTCCGCCCCCCAAGCCAATCCCTGCCCTTACCCATGCAGGTCTTACCTGACCAATGCCATGCCATAGAGCAGTCTAAGTTCATCAGTGCCCAAGCCACCAGTTACATCCATGAGCTTACAGCGTATCAGGTCAGCGGTAGAAGCCACTGCCAGGGGGAGTTCGTTGCCTAACCTAAAGGGCCACAGTCCAGCACCATCATAAAGGCCCCTTACACTGGTCCACCCTCCACCTCAGAACCTAGGCTATTCCCATCAAATACTGGGTCAAGAGTGCATGAACAGACACAAAACAAGAAGGTGGGAGGTGAGAGGGCAACGTCCGTGAGATCAACAGTATACAGGGGATGAGGGGCTGGCTAGGGTGAACACAGAACACCTAATTGCCAGACTATAAATCAACAGTTGTGTGGACACATCCCTTATTTCAGCCTGAAACCCTCAACTCATTCAGCTAGAGAAGCCCTTTATCCCTCATTAATCTGCCCCCCCAACTCACTCTTACCAACTGGACTGAGGCGCTCAACTAAAACATGGTTTTGCAGGCAAGACTCCCTCCTTGTCCTAATTCAAACGGGAAATCCAACCCAGGGTACTAACCTACTCCTTAAGCCCTGGATCAGGCTCCACTGGTCCCTCTGGCACCTTACTCAAGTTGGGAGGAGGTCACTTTTCGGAGATAAGAGGTAAAGCTCATAGCTATAACACGAGAATTATTGAGGCACAACCCCTTACTTTCCAACCACAAATGGGATGAGAGCAAGAGCTTGGCTGCGGCTTTACCTCCAGGCACTTGAAGAGGGACAATAGGCAATTTAGGGAAAGCCTGGGCAATACGGCCTTATAGAAACTCGACAAAGGTGAGGCGCCACCAGCACTCAGGCAAGAAGTCGGAGCCCTCCGCCTTACCTGCTTCTCCACACGGTGATGCGGTTCAGCGCATAGCGCTGCAACTTATGGTCGTCACAGAACAGATAAACCGTCACCTGGTCCCACTCGGCCCTAGTGAGCCAGGCGACCACGATGCTCTGAGCCCAGAGTGGCGACGATTCTTTCACTTTGACGCACTTTCCGTACCACGCACTCCACACGAGATCCATTCCCGAGGACCCCAGACCTGGCCTGGCCCGGGATTCCCACCAGATACTGGGCTCAAGGCCAGGAACTGTGCCGCGGCGCTCTGCACAGCCTTCAGTTCAACGTGCTACCCTCACTCTAAACCGCCGCGGCGCCAACAACCAATTGGAGAGCGTGACCCCTACGCAAGCCCGCCCTCCAGCGTCAGCGTGACCAATCGGAACGTGAGAGTTAGGGGCCACATGCGAGGTTACGTGTTCGCCGGCGGAAGTGTTCTTCTCGCAAAGCAACCCTACCAGGTAAAAGCGGTCAGCCTCAAGGTTCCGCTAATTTCCTGATTGCTAACGGGCAATGAGACCCGAAGGGATGTGTCTGGACTGCAGGAGGACTTTTATTTTGCGCCCCTTGGCGGGCAGCGGAGGAATTGTGATCAGCCAGTGTACTTCCTGGAGATGTGATTTTTTTTTTTAATATTTTTTTTATTCCATCTTGTAATGGGGGTACAAAGAAATGTGATTTTTAAGTATATTTTTACTGCCATGAATTAGGACCTAACCCAGTAAAACATTATGGACACTGAAGCGAGACTGTAGAGCAAATATTTAATATCTAAATAAATAAAGTTAGGTTGAAAAAATCTGCTTTTTTGGCAGGTATCCAGGGGCCCTGCTTTCTAAATTGGGACCAGCGTGTTGCACAGTGATTATGAGGCCTCCATTACTGGGATGAGAGTTATCTTGAAAGTATAGACACCTGGCTTCTGATCTTATCTTAATTTTGCCACTAACGGTGGCCTTGAACAAGTCTCTGCCCCTCTCTGGGTCTCAGTTTTCCCATCTGTACTGTGAGGGTTGTAGACTCTAGATTCTCTTTGTCAAAGGAAAAGAATCAAACTCTATAAAATAGTTTAAAGAGGTTTATTCTGAGCCAAATTTGAGGATCATGACCCAGAGCCATACCCAAGAAACCTTGAGCAAGTGGACTTGCTGTGGTTGGGTTACAGTTTGGTTTTATACGTTTTAGGAAGACAGGAATTACAGGTAAAGTCATAAATCAATATATGAAATGCATGCATTGGTTTGGGCCCCAAAGGTCGGCCACCTCTAAGGGGTGGGGGGGGGGGCTTACAGGTTATAGGTGGAGTAAAAGATTCTTTGACTTGTAATCGGTTAAAAACATGAAGCTTTGTCTAAAAGGCTTGGAATGTTTTAAGATAAGAAAGTCTTTTAATCAGAGACAAGCCAGGACATATTTGTTTTGTAAATTAAGGACCTGCAGGTTTGTCTTGCATACCCTTAGGCCTGTCAATGAGTTACAAAGGATATTTACAAGAAGGGTAGGTGGGGGCATGATGAGGCATGTCAGACCTCCCTCATCATAGCAGGCAATTCAGTTTTAGGGTTGTGCCCTTGATTAGGAGGGGTCCATTCAGCCAGAGGGTCAGGGGGAAGCCTTAAGATTTTATTTTAGTTCACACCTTCCATAGCTGAGAATTGTAGGATTTTTACTCTGCCAATATTCCACTGCTATGTTGGTTTCAACATCCCCAAAGGTATACTTAGTTCTTCTGCATAATTTCTTCGTATTTTGGAGTTCAGGGAGGAAAGCAATATTATGAAGCCTTCCTGATTTTACAGGTTGGCTAAAATGTGTTTAGGACTCTGTCCCAATCCTCCTCACAGAACTTATTTTCCAATCTAACACTTGAGAGAAAGAGAACTGTTAGCAATCTTAACAGTATTTCTGCGAGTGGCTCTTTTACACTTTACAGCAGCAAATCTTAATCCATTCTCCATATGTGCTTCTTTCTCCAGCCAACTTCTCTTAAGATGTAGTCTGCTTATGGTTCTTGACTGACAATTACTCTGTCCTGAGCAGCCATGCCAACTAGTAGGCCAGGTGTCTGCCAGAAACCAGATATCTTTTTTTTTTTTTTTTTTTTTAGACAGAGTCTCACTCTGTTGCCCCGGCTAGAGTGCCGTGGCGTCAGCCTAGCTCACAGCAACCTCACACTCCTGGGCTCAAGTGATCCTCCTGCCTCAGCCTCCCGAGTAGCTGGGACTACAGGCAGATGCCACCATGACCGGCTAATTTTTTTTCTATATATTTTTAGTTGTCCAGCTAATTTCTTTCTATTTTTAGTAGAGACAGGGTCTCGCTCTTGCTCAGGCTGGTTTCCAACTCCTGACCTTGAGTGATCCTCCTGCCTCGGCCTCTCAGAGTGCTAGGATTACAGGCATGAGCCACCGCGCCTGGCCTAAGGGAACATTTTATTAGTTTCCCCCTATGGCTGCTATAGCAAATCACCACAAACTTGGTGGTTTAAAATGACAGAAATTTATTCTCTCATAGTTCTGGAGGCCAGAAGTCTGAAATCTATATTACTAGGCTCAAATCAAGGTGCTGGCAGGTCCATGGTTCCTCTGGCTGCTTTAGGGGAGAATCTATTTCTTGTCTTTTCCAGGTTCTGGTGGCTACTGGTATTCCTTGGCTTGAAGGACATTATTACAATCTTCAAGGCCAGTATCTTCACATTTCTCTCTGCTCCATCTTCGTTTCACCTTTCCTCTGTGTGCGTAAGATCTTCCCCAGCCTTCCTTTTATAAGGATACACATGATGGGCCCACCCAGATAATCCAGGATAATCTCTACATCTCAAGATCTTTAATTGAATTACATCTACAAAGGCCCCTTTCTTTCTTTTTTTTACCATATAGAGTAACATTCAAGGTTTCAGGGATTAGGATGTGGGTATCTTTAAAGGAGCAATTTATTCAGCCTACCACAGGCACGATGGATCTGTCCCAGCACATGTTCAAGAATCCCTAGGCATATGGTGATTGATATAGGACACTCCCAGCTGTGCAAGTCAGCTTGCATTAAATAAACATTATGAATATTAGACTCCAAGTCTAAGTCATTGCCCATGAAATCCTGAAGTTAATCAAATTTGTCTTCAAACTACTGCTTCCCCTTGTTTGTTTCACCATTTCCTTCCCTCCAATTTCACCTCACTCCTATGCACACCATTCCCCAGAAACTACATAATCTGTCTACCTATTATCTTTTTAATTAGCTCTCTCCTTTTCATCCTCATAGCCACTGCCCTAGTTAAGGGTGAGGTTTTCTCTGGATCACTGTACTACTTTCCTAACTGGTCTCCCCGCTAAGAGAAGGGGTCTCATAAACTAGAACCTCATCTTGTTAGAATAATAAATTCCTAGACTCTTTTCCTGAAACAGTAGGCATTAAATGGCTTTTCAAGGGTTTCTACAACGTAACCCAAAACTACCTCATGTCCAGTTACTTCTGTCACCCACCACCACCACCACATTGAAATTACTGCTTGCCTCTGAATATGCAAGCTTCTTTTAAGCCTCTATGCCTTTACGCTTCATGTTAGCTCTACCTAAAACACTCTCCTTTCTTCCTCTTTCCTGCAAATCACTATTCATCTTTAAGATTCAGGATCCTTTATCAAATCCAGTTTTTCCAAGTGGGGTAAATCTGTCAAGCTCTTCTCTGAGACTCTACAACAGTTTGTACATCCTTCTATTGGAGGAAAAGGTGTTCTTATTGAATGCCTACCATAGCTCAGGTTTTATGCTAAGTGCTTGACAACACTGGACTTTATGTGAGCCCTGGGCTCCAGGAAAGCAGCCACAGTTGAGAAATCCTCCCACCTTTTTGTGTTCCAAAGCCAGCTAATTGCAAAGGAACACACTGCCCTGGCAAATTCCCTGAGATAAGATCCTCTCCATCCTTCATGACCCCCACAAGATTTGTGGATGACTCCCTTGTTTACCTGCCTCTCTATAAAGCCCTAAATTTCATTTCTTGTAGTATTCTCCCTATGGCAATAGCCTGAATAACATCATCTCTTTAGTTGCCCAATGTACTTTGTCTTTTCAGTTTTGTTCTCATTAGTTTACAGATGAGAAAATTGAAGCTCAGCTGCATGGCCTAAGATGGTGCCATTAAGAAAGGAGGAAAATGTGATTCTCTCCCAGGTCGCTGTAGCTCTGAAGCCTAGGATCTGTCCCCAACCCCAGCCATGGGGCTATGATTTACCTGTTTACAAAGAGCTTCAAGAACAAGGGACCCCAGTGCTTAACACAGTCTTGGACTCCGATTATCTTTAATCCTTGTTTGCTGAATGAATTCCTGAATATACTACTTCACTTCCCATTAAGGAAGTGTTGCAGTGTTTCTCGAACTTTTATTTTATTTTTTTGATAAATAGAAAGAACCCAAGCCTATTTTTTATAAATAGGAAAGCAAAACAAAACAAAAAAATATGAAAAGCTAAAATGCTGGGCCAAAGGAGAGACAGTGCCTTATCCAAAGGAATAGGCCCTCTGAGGAATTTCAGATTTCAGGCCTGATTGTGGGAGTGGGGGGCTTATGTATTAATAAAATACAATCTTAAGCGCCCCCCAGATGATTGAATGGACCCCCTCTTGGCCAAGGGGACTCCAGAAGAAATACCCTAAAGCTGAGTTGCTGGCCTGAGAAGGGAGATCAGACAAGATTAGTCATGCTCAAAGAAGGATATCCTTTGTAACTCATTACCAGGCCTAAGGCTATGCAAGACAAAGCTTGAACCATACCAGTAGGTCCTCAAGTTTCCCAACAGATCTCATGAGTCTATGTCTGGTGGCTTGTCTCTGATCAGCAGACTTCCTTATCTTAAAACATTCCAAGCCTTTAGACAAAGTTTCATTTCTTTAACCAATTACAAATCAAAGAATATTTAAACTCACCTATAACCTTGATCCCCCCACATCACTCCCCCCACCTCTGGCCACTTCAAGATATCCTGCCTTTTCAGGCCAAACCAATGGACACCTTCCATGTATTGATTTATGACTTTATGTATAACCCCTGTCTCCCTTAAATGTATAAAACCAAACTGTAACACAACCACAGTGAGACTACTTGCTCAAGGCTTCTTGGGCATAGTTCCAGGCCATGGTCCTCATACTTGGCTCAGAATAAACTCCTTTAAATTATTTTAGAGAGTTCGGGTTATTTTCCATTAATGCATCCCTTCCAAAACTTCCAGGCTTCCAAAGCCCTAAAATGGCAGAATTTCCTCAAAGAAGTAGATGACTCACTTGAGAACAGAAACTCTATTTCAATAGATGAGGCACATCTGATGTTCTATCCAACAATACTGATAAGGAAAACCCCCATCTATTGCTTGGCACATCAGGCACTGGAGACAGCCCCCTCCCCCATGGAAGACCCGCATCAGCATAATACTAACCTGTTACCTGGCCCATCAACTAGTCTGTTGCCTGGCATCAGCATAGCACTAAATCTATTGCCTGGCGCATCAACATAATATTAACCTATTGCAAGTGACACATCAACTGACCTACACCTGGTACCCCACCCCTCAGACTACCCCAACTTAATAAAAGTGGGAAAAATTGGGTAGATGGTGCTCAGAATTTGGTGGTGAGGCCCCTCTGAGCCCACCTTCGAATAAATAAACTTTGATTCTCTGACTCTCCGTGTGCCGCTCAGTTTGTCCTCGGGACCACCCGCTGTAACACTTGCTGTAACAATACCTCAGAACCAGGTGCTGGGCCAGATGACACATCTCAAATTAACTGCCATTTTCTTAAGGATTTGTTTTAGATGCTAACAGTGCTCACAGTAGAAAGGTGTTCATGTCTATCCTCCAACTTTCATGCTGCATTAGCAACATGGTTTCTCTCAGCACTCTGCCAAAATGACAAACATCATGGATTCAAAGTTCCCACTGCCCCCCACCCTACCCCGCCCAACAATCTACATGATTGGAATCTGTTCAAATCCTCGGATTGTGTATTCTTTCATAACAAAGCTACAAGCTTCTTTAGTAGCTTGGAGGGTTAGATTGGAGCAGTGCAAGGTAGCTGAGAGAGGGGATCATCTCTTTTATGGGGTCTTTTAGAATCTTTCTAAGGCAGTAGCTTTCAAACATTTTTTAATCCAGACTCATTGAAAGAAATACATTTTACTTCATGATTCATTTCACACATACATATGTGTAACTGAAACAAAAGTTCTACAAAACAATACTTACCTTTACTAAATGCAATTCAACTCTAGTTTACTTAGTTTCATTTTTTGAAAAATGTTGGTCATCACATAAGGGAGTCATGAACATATACCACTTTTACCTGAAAACCAAAGCCTTAAATCCCCATATTCAGCCTGGGCACCAAGAACTGAAACCACACTTTACTGTCTACATTAACATGACTTTGCTATTCTACTATCTTCATTAGCATGACTTTACTTTTGCAAGACTCCCCTGCCCAGGAAAATGGCAGCATTGTTCATTATGAGGACATCCCCAACAACCAGGAAAAACCCATCAACTCTTCAATGGAAAACATCAATAGAGAGTTTGAAATTCCCTAAGAGTCTTTGAATCTCTCACATCAAAATTCTTGCCTTAGGCCAAGCTCCGTGGCTCAAGCCTGTAATCCTAGCACTCTGGGAGGC
>VBSM01000937.1:3966459-3977457 GCA_008086735.1 Cheirogaleus medius | reverse complement strand
GGGAATTCCACTTTCTTTTTTTTTTTTTCCACCCACTCATCCACTCACTCAACCACTCTCTGTCGGGAATTCCACCTTCGAGGAACAGGACCATTAGGTGAAGCTAACCCTCTCAGCCACTGTGTGGCACCATTTACCCACTTTTCTTTGCAAGGCTAATGAGAGGTGGCGAGAGCAAAGCAAACCGAACTTAAAAACCTAAAAATTTTTCAGGGATCTAGTTCTAACTAGGTTACTAATATGATGATGGTACTTGGCAAATTCTTTGCCCTCTATGACTCTCAGTTCCTCATTTTGTGAAATGGGAGGCAGATGGGGGAGTCACTGAAGTCCCTTCCAGCTTCATAATCCCACAAGTATGTGAGTATAATCCTGACAGTCATCCGATTGATGCAATTTTGGGCCTTCAGGCCACACAGAAGGTGAGTACAGAAAAAAGCAAAAGGCCAAGGTATGTGTGTGGGGCTAAAGGTGAGGAGGAGGGGGTCACAGAAGCAGGAGTGCTCTGCAACACATGGTGCAGGGGAAAAGATAAGGGAGCCATTCATTTGCTGAGTAAACACTGACTGACCATGAACTTGATGCCAGGCACTATGTGATGGAGGCAAAGCTGCAGTGGTGGGTGGGAGTAGAGTGAATGGTTGGTGGGACACAAAGGTAAATAAACCCCAAAGGTTTACCAGCCAGTGAGGAATTAGATGAGTAAACAAACAACCGGTACACAAGGGAAAAATGGAGTCTGTGCTAAATAGAATTACAAATTGCTGGGGCTAACAGGACGAACAAGGGATAAATGCTGACCAGATGATAAAGAAGGTCTCACAGAGGAGGAACCATTTTAGCTTTGAAAGATGAACAGATGTATGTGTATGTATGGGTGGGAGGAGAGTTGGAGAAAGGAGGGGCAGACCCCCAGCTTGCGGAAAGCAAGACACACTCCTTTACACATATACAAGGCTACCAAGGAACATTTAGGGTGAATGGGCCAGGCAGACCTGACTGGAAGCATGGTAGCTCAAAGGAGCAGGGAGTCTGTGATGGCACCTGAGGGAAAATGGTCCCACTGGAGAGGATAGTCAACTCTCCTACTCTCTCATGAAACCCAGATGGTACAAACTTTAAAGGCCTGACCTATGAGGAACAGGAAGAGGCCCTGCTTCAAGGATGGGAAAGCCATCATAGGAGGCCTGGCAAACTTCCTCTGCTGTAGCTGCATTGGCAGAACTAGTCACCAGTTTGTTTCCAGTTAGACCTCACCAGCCAGGGGCAAATAGCAAAAGGGTTGAGACTTTGCAGGAGCTGTCATCAGTTTAATTAAGATAACAAAGCAGGTGGTATTTATATTTAAGGAAGGCAAAAGTCTGTGTTCTGAGAAGTGAGAGATCTGGTAACCATAAGAAGTTACAAAATCTGCTTATTCAATTGCTGATGAGTGCCTACTCAATGTCAGGCACATGGCTGCAGGGAGGAGTGTAGAGTGGGGGGTTGAAAAGATAAATCAGATATGGCACAGTCCTTGGGGAACTCACAATTGAGATGGCTATGGTAGGCAAAATAAAGCCTCCCCTGTAGATAGATGTCCACATCCTAATCCCCAGAATTTATGAATATGTTATTATGTGGCAAAGGGAAATTAAGGTTTCAGATAGAATCAACATTGCTAATTAGATAACCCTAAAACAGAAAGATTTCCTTGAATTGTCCAAGTAGGCCCAATGTCATCATAACAGTATTTATTATAAGTGGGAGAGAGAGGAAGGAGAGGAGGTCAGAGTGAGGAGGTGTGAGAAAGGCTCAATCTGCTGTTGCTGGCTTTGAAGATGGAGGAAGGGGCCATAAGCCAAAGGATGCAAGCAGCCTATAGAAGCTAGAAAATGTGAGGCAATAGATACTCTCCTCTCCTAGAGCCTCCAGAAAGGAATGGAACCCTGCCAACATCTTGATTTTAGCCCAGTGAGATGTGTATCCTACTTCTGACTTACCAAACTGAAAGAATAAATGTATTTCGTTTTAAGCCACTAAGTGTGTGGCAATTCATTACAGCAGCAGTTAGAAAACCAATATAATGGGGGCAATGAACACACACACAATAATGTTCTAGTATGAAAAGTGCTCTAGAAAAATAATCCAAAGCAGGTTGTGAGAATGCAGAGAACAGGACCCTGTCTTGTGGGGAAGGAGTCAAAGAAGTCTCCCTCAAAGCAGTGAAATATTGGAGATAGATATGGAAGAAAAAGTACATGATACACAGTTGGAGGGGATGGGGCAGTGTCCTGAAGACAGAAGGACATCGTGTGCAAAAGCACCAGGCATGAAAGAGATTGGCAGGTTTAGGGAAGCAAGAGCAAATGGGCTGGAGTGGCTGAGGCGCAGGATATGGGAGAGGAAGGGGACAGGGGTGGGGGAGAGAGAGGAAGCTGCTGCCTCTACCCTCCCCACTCTGAAAGTCCCCAATGTCAATGGAAAAGAACCAAAGCCCTGTAAAATAATTTAAAGAGGGCTATTCTGAGCCAAGTATAAGTGATCATGGCCCAGTGCCACATCCAAGAAGCCTTGGGCAAGTGGACTTGCCATAGTTGTGTTACGGTCTGGTTGTATACATTTCAGGGAGACAGGGGTTACATGTAAAGTCATAAATCAATACATGGAAGGTGTACATTGGTTTGGCTTCAGAAGGTGGGGCATCTTAAAATGGGGGGATTACAGGTTATAGGTAGATTTAAAGACTCTTTGATTTGTAATTGGTTAAGAAATGAAGCTTTGTCTAAAGGCTTGGAATGTTTTAAGGTAAGGAAGTCTGCTAATCAGAAACAAGCCACCAGACATATACTCAGACTCACAAGATCTGTTGGATAAATTAAGGACCTGCAGGTGAGGTTCAAGTCCTGCTGTGTATAGCCCTAGGCTGGTTAATGAGTTACAAAGGATGTCTCCAAGAAGGGAAACGGACATGAGGAGGCAGGTCTGACCTCCCTTCTCATGGCCAGCAACTCAGCTTTAGGGTATTTCTTCGGTTCCCTTAGCAAAGAGGGGGTTCATTCAGTCAGCTAGGGGGCTTAAAATTTTATTTTAGTTCACACCAAGTGCTCAAGTTATTGTCTGCCTTTCTCTGCTGAGTTAAGAATCTGGCTCTGTAGAGCTCAGGTCTGCCATACCTGAATTCAGAAGTCCCAGTACACCTTTGTGTTTGTTACCAGTCCCCTCCTCCCTCATTCTAGTTATGAAATCCACCGAGGGAACCACTCCCCTTCACTAGCCCCACAGCGAGGCAGTGATCCAGAGGGAGAAGGAGCCAGAAGCCTACTTGCATGTCAGGAAACTCTCAATCCAGCTCAGCCCTATCCCTGAGGGATGGGCTGAAAAGGGTGTTGGAGTGTAGTAGGAATCTGCATTCCTCATAGAAATTTCTGGTCCGGTAATGGGAAAGAGGCATGGGGGCTGGGCCAAGGGATGGGGTGGGGGTGAGGGCTACCTTGAAATTTAGAATCATCTGGGTGCTCCATTGGCAAACATTTATCAGTAGCAAAACAGGAGACTAGCCCAATCCCCAGGGATGGCGTCCTGGAGGTGGGGGTAGAGGAAGAGTGGGAGGAGGGGATATGGCTTGTCTCAAAGGAGTTGGGGTCTCTGCCATTCCTGGCACAGGCCACAGGCAAGCAGGCATCTCTCTTGTTCCCCTGCCCCTCCTCTTCTCCTATGCCTACCCCAAACCTTGACACTAGGGCATCTGGAGAAAAGGGAAGAAAAATAAATGGGCAGAAACAGCTGGATGCAGCCAGGAGCACATCTGGCTTCCCAGGCTGTCTCCTGGTCCTGGCTTTCCCCTCCCCCTACACTCCTTCCTCCTTTTCAGGCTTCTGATAGGAGGACTGTAGTGGAGCTGGCGGGAGGCTGGGGAATTAGAGTGGGGCTGGGTAGGAGTGGGGCGGGGGGAGAAAGTTGTTCCAAATATTAACTTGTCTTGTGAGGTGGCCTCTTGGCTGGAGCCTGACCACCTAACTTCCTGTTTTTCCTCCAGCTGCCTCCTCCCCTCCCTCTGCTCTAGGCTGGAACTTAGCTGAGGAAGGAAGGAGGAGCAGCAAATTTGGCTGGGGTCGCTTGTCTGATTCCCTGCAAGCTGGGGGCCAAGACGTCCTCCCTCAACAGGCAGGCGAGGGGCACATATAGCCCTGGGTCGGGTTGTTGCGTCTCTGCACTTGCTCCTCTGGCCACAGCAGGAACAAGAGGCTCCTGGAAAACCCCAGCTCCTTGCCAGCTCTTCCATGAGCACACCCTGGCCCTGGTGCCTAAGATCTCTCCATGCAGGAGCAGCCACGAACTCCGGAGACAGTGGCAACGCCAGCCACACCACCCGATCCACCACCTCCAGCCCTGCCACCCAGCCAGCTGCTGGTCCCGTCACTGCCAGTGTTTGTGGACCACGCAAAACAGCCAAGTGAGTGAGCAGGGGCTGGTCAGGGATGTGGGGAACTTCCTGAGGGAGGGCTGGGGGCGCCTGCCTGTGCCCTCTTTTTTTGCCCTCAGGGACAAAGATGAAAGGCCCATGCAGACTGCTTGTTGGGGATAGGGGACACTGAAATGTTGGTCTGGGTAGGTGTTTTGACCCCTCTTGGTTTGCCTTTTTGTGCTCCTCTCGCTCTGTCTTCTCTGCTACCCAATCTGTTCTTATCCCTCTGTTCCCAGGCAAGGAACTCATTAAGCCCAAAGCAATTTTAGGACGCCCAGTAGAGAGACCCACAGAGGCTGCTGCTGCTGATGCTGCTAGTACTGCTGCTGAGTGCCCGGGACCAAGCGACAGGGGAGTTGGAGTCAAGAACCATCACTGTCAGGTCTGCAGACCTCCAAGCCAGTTTCTCAAGTCAGGCACCTCCTACTCCCTGTGGAGGCCTAGGGATTTCTAAGGCCCTCCAGCTCCCCCTTTCACCCCCATCTTCACTCTCCATCCCCTGCACTTAGCCTCCCTTGGTGGCTCCTCTTTGTATTCCCTTCCCCATCCCATCCCACACCCATCTCGAGTTTTCAAAGTGACAACAGAGGATTAAGAGACATCCCTGTTCCTATCTTGGTCATTTAGTCTGCAGTTGCCTGTCTGTGACTTCCCGTGCTGTATACTGTGGCACAATTGTTCTCTCAGAGCCACCAGGCATGTACCAAGAGCTCCAGAAAGACATCTGTTTCCAGGCTAGGCTGTTTTTTCTCCTGGAACTGCTGGGCCAAGGAGAGACTCTGGCCAGTCACTGTGATCACACCTGAGAGCTCGCTGTCCTCCTGATTTCTGAAGACCCAGGAGAAAGAGTCAGCCCTCCAGCTCACTGCCTGAGGTAGCCTCCCTTGGGTACCTGGACTGCCACATCACTTCTGTGGCCCTCTGCCCCCTCCTTGCCCTGGTCAAGCCTGGGAAGGGAGAGGAAGGCAAGAGGACCCCATCCTAACCACTGTCATCCCTCCTCTTGCCAGTGGATCTGAGCCAGCCAAGAAGCAGGGTCACGGTTTGCCATGGAGGGCTCGGATGATAAACTGAACCGGAATGTGAGGGGCATATGCTACAAGACCTACATCAGCACCTTTCGGCCTTTCCAAGCACCCACCTCTACCGAGATGCCTCAGCCTGACACCCCAGCTGCTTAGGGTTCACTGGTCTGAGAGTTTTTCTTTGAACGCAATCCTGAGCTCTTTAGCTATGTACTGTGCTACTACCATACTCGGCTGTTGCACTGCCCTGTCGATGTTTGTCAGGATGTCCTAGAGGAGGAGTTGGCTTACTGGGGCCTGGTGGAAGTGCCACTGGCACCTTGCTGCTGGCTCAAGCTAAGTGGCAGGGAGACTTGTACCAAAGATTTCCTGTCTTGGGAGGCCTGTGAGAATGCCCACACAAATGAACTCCTTCTGCTGAACCCTTTTGAAGGCCAGGGACTGCGGAATGCTTGGAAACCATGACTCTGGGTGCTTCTTGACTAACCTGATCTTCCCTAGGGGCCAAGGTAACTCATTAATAGTGTGTGGCACCATGCTAGACACTTTTACCCCCAAAGGGCCCTGCCAAGTTGCCACAATGGCAACACACTGGGCATGGTGCTTGGGACCTGAATCTACAGACCCCAGGATACTTTGAGGGCATCCCCCAAAAAGGGGGGCAAAGAAGGGTGGGAGTATAGTTAGAGATGGCTAGTAAATGAGGGGACTTCTGACATGCCTCTTTTCCCCCAGTACTTTTCCCTGATCTCTACACTCTTTGCTGTGTGTGCCCTGGTCATCATCTTTGGGGAGACAAAGGTCCAGCTGGATACTTCTCTGCCAACTTCACTCTTATGGGACAGGGTATGGGGGTGTGGGGGTACCAACAGCAGCAGCAGCAGCCACTGCCGTTGCAGCAAAACAATGGTTTTGTTTACTGCTGTGCCCCACACCTGCTCTACCTGGAACTGCTCTGTGTCCTTTGGTTTGGAACTGAGCTCTTTTCCCAGGCCATTTCCTGCCCTGATAAGGTGTGCTTCCTGTGCAGCCCTCTCAATCTGGCTGATATCTTCTGTTTGTTCCCTATGTTGGTGGAATTGGTGGTGGGTGACAAGGCTGAATGGCAGCCTGATCTTAACCTAACCCTTGGGGTCATTCATTCTCTCTGTGTCCTCAAACTGGTTCGTCCCCTGGGCTTCCTTGAAAAGTCCCTGGCCCTGAGGGTCCTGGTTCATACTCTCCATTCTTCCTGGAAAGAGGTGTGTGCCTTTTTCCTGATTTGGGTGGCTGAAATCTTATTCTTTGGCTTGCTCTTCCTCTATGGGGAGCTCTTGGGCATGTCTACCCCAGGTCAGGGTGAACCTCACTTTGGAGACATCTTTATATGTCTTTGGCGGACTGTCATAACTCTCACCACTGTTGACTATGGAGATATCTACCCTCTCTTTGCTCTGGGCCAGCTCACTGCTGCTGTTACAGCCACCATGGGCATATGCACTGGTGTCTTGCTGATGCTTGTGCTACTGGTCCGCTTCCAGCGCTATTATGCTTGCCAGAAACTAAGGCCCAGTGGGGTCCTATAATGGGCCCATTGGTCAAGAGGGGTAGACCCCACCTTCCCTTCCTTCCTTTTACCAGTTGTAGTTACAGATAAGAATTTCTGGCTTTAGATTTGGCAAAGAATCATTCAGGAGGAACCCCAGGCCATGGCAATTCCTGTTAGTCAGAATCGGCTAACCATGGCCAGACTCTTCCCCATGATCAAGGGGGCACCCTTGAGGAAAAGGCTTAGGGGCAAGGCTAGCTAGGCCTCAGCTTTCTTCTGCCCCACTCAAGGCCTTACTCTTGATCCTACAATGACCAAGAAGGATAGATGATAGTTCTCCCTGGATTGGTGCTATATCCCCCTCTCAACCAGCTCTCCCCTCCCATGCCTTCATCCTTGCCCCACATCAACTAGATCCTAATCTAGATGGGGGACTTTTGAGTGATGGTAGCTGTAGGATATCAACATTGGTTGCCTATGGGTATCAATGGTGATTGGCTGTGGGTATCAATAGCAATTGTCTGTGCCAGCAACTGCTTATGGGTATTGATAATGACTGGTACATATAGTGCCCAGGCATAGCCAGATTGTAGCATTGCTCCCCATACTGCTCCTGGTACAAATGCCCCTTAGAGTCATAAGGAGGCTTTTGAAGATTCTCAGAGATTTCAAGCAGATGCAGGTCAGCCAGGTCTGAACCCGTAGCACTCTAACTGCATGACCTCCTCCTCATCCCATTTTATCCTTGCCCATTCTTCCCATCTCCTCCCCATCTCTGTTTTTTTCATAATATTTTACAAATAGTATTAGCCATCAGTAATCATAATATATTAGTCAATATTACCCACAGTATCTCAACCACGATAACAGTGTGTAGTCACAAATAGACATGAAATGTTATCGTAGCACATTACATGGATAGGAACGAGGAAACTGGGATTGTCGGCAAGAATAGGTAAGCAATTTCCTCTTCCAGATTTTTAAAACATATTTTTAGATTTTATTCATTTATAATTCTTTTTTATTTTTCCAAACACTTTTCAGTACCCACAACGGGTCTATAGTGCTACCTTCCCACCTCTTCTACTTGTTTTTTTTTTTATTATTACCTGCATGCTCTTCCCTCCTGGTTTGTCCCTAGGGTGCCTCCCACCATGTATCTCTCTTGGAACTGGCTTCCAGGAGGGAGAGAAGGGACGTCCTCAGGTCTGACTTCAAGCCACTAGGTTATCTGAAGAAGTACCCCAAGCAACCGGGCTGAGCTGGGAGGTTGAATTGAGCCATCACTGTTGCTGAAGCTGTGAGCATAATTCTGTTTACCAAATGTTTAAATAAAAAATCCTTTGAAGTCTCCATTCAAGGGTCTGTAGTTTTTCTTGGAGAGGCTTGTGGCATCAGCAAGGATAGAAGCAATAATAAATAAACTAATGACAAGATCGTGTGGGCAAATCATCTGATAGGGTAAAAAGCAGTCTTTTAAATCTTAATTGTATATGTTGTTCACAATAAACTATTATCACTCACAGACACTTTGGGAGAGAAATATTTTTTGTTTGTACTGGGAACAGAGTGAGGAAGGGAAGGAAACAGATCCAGGAGATGAGGAATAGGAATGTTCTGTTGGTGGAAACCCTGAGTACTTATCAGAGGTGGGAGGTTGTAGGTGGAGAGATTTCCATTTAAAGAGCACTGAGAGGGGATCAGATTATGGCAAAACATCAAAGACAATCTCTACCTTCTCCTTGCTTACAAGTGGAAGATGTTGGAGTAATTTGCTGCTTTCAGAGATCATTCTAGTCCACTACCTTTAAGTTACAGATGGGAAAAATGAGGTCTAGAGAAGGGAGGGGATTTCCCAAGGGAACAAAAAGAAGTAGTGGCAGAGCTGGGAGTTCAATCTTTGTCAATTCACCGATGTCAGAAATGAGTGATTTGAATTTCCAACCAAAAGTAGAGAAGACTGTACCCTTGTTGCAGGCAGCAGCAATGGTGGCAGTGGGATGAGGGAATGGGGGTGGGGCTAGGATGTTCTGGAAAGGCTTGGAAGCTTGACTGAGTAGGCTGAGATGTTAGGGTTGAAAGAACTTTTGGGAATAGCTGGGCCCTACTTGGGTAGGGTGAGAAAAATAGGGAATAGCAGAGAACATTATAAAAAGAATCGGGTAGAATGTCAGGGCTCGGAGAAGCCTGGAAGTTCATCAAATCCAATCCTCTCCTGTTTCAGGTGGGAAAACGGAGGCCCAGACAGAGGCTGGACCTAACCTGGCTTATAGTGAGTGAAGAACAGAACTAGGGCTACAATCAACCCTGTCACACAACAAGAAACACTAGCTCCTTTTGTTTTCCCTCTTGTATCTGGGTTTAACAGTCAGACTTTTTTTTTTTTTTTGAGACAGAGTCTCACTCTCTTGCTTGGGCTAGATAGAGTGCCGTGGCGTCAGCCTAGCTCACTGCAACCTCCAACTCCTGGGCTTAAGCGATCCTCCTGCCTCAGCCTCCCGAGTAGCTGGGACTACAGGTTTGCGCCACCATGCCCGGCTAATTTTTTTCTATTTTTGGTAGAGACAGGGTGTGACTCTTGCTCAGGCTGGTCTCAGACTCCTGAGCTCCAGCGATCCACCTGCCTCAGTTTCCCAGAGTGCTGAGATTACAGGCGTGAGCCACCACGCCCAGCCAATGATCAGACGTTTTAACCAAGGAAGAGAGAAGGGGGAGGAAAGTCCAGGGTTTCATGGCCTGCTTAGTACTTCTCTGATGAAACATAACAGAAAGAAAAGGATGAAAGACTTAGTATGCACTTATTTCTGTAACAATACCCTGTATCTGAATCTATCCTAAGTCTCCAGCACATAACGCCCTGCAAGACTGAGTCCAAAGAGTCCCTCAAACTTAGTGATAGCTCAAGTTTGAGCCCACAATATCCCCTAGACCTTAGGGCTTTCCCTGAATACTGAGCACTTCCCAGTACTTAGTTTCTTTCTCACGATTGGGTTCTCACTTCCATACTAAGATCATTTCTTTCTTCTGCCCAGGCATGAACTTTCTATCCTATGAGGAGGGCAGGAGGTAGATGGGGATGCTGAAAAGCATGTCAATTTGAGGAGCTCCTGCCATATGTTAAGAAGATTCTTTGCCTCACAGGTGAAAACTTCTCAGCCATGGAACTAACTTGTTCCTATACTGACTCTCACAGCACAGTGACATTTCACCCCTAAACATTGATCCATATCCCTCCCAATCTACCCACTCTGCCCATGGCAGAAACCCCACTGAGCCACACTTTCTGCACAGCCTTGGAAAGCCTCTTGTTTCTGGTGACTGGGAGGGAAGGTCCAAGTTCTTAGTACGCACTTCCTATCTGGATCCCTGTCGTTAGGAGGGCCTGGGAAGTCAGTAAGCCAACGTGAGCCTGTGTCAGGCCCTATCTGGTGAAGCACCCACTTGTCTTCCTTCTGTGTCTCCCTCCAGCCTCAGGTCTTTAGCAGTTGCCTCTGCAGGTCGTCTAATTGGGCCTGCACTTCGAGGTCAGACCCATAGAGGGCAACCACTGCTAGTTTATGATAAATTATTCTGGGTGTGGCCTCTCCCTCCTTTCACTTCCTTTTCAGTGCTTGTAAAATTCTAGAACCACAGGCTGTCAGAATTAGAGGATGTGTTTAGATAACTTATGTTCAGATTCTTTATGATAAAGATAGAGAAATTGAGGCCCAGAGAAGGAGTGAGAGCAGTCTAAACTCAGACAATGATTCACTCTGTGGCAGTCAGAGCTAGAACCCAGATTTGCTGAATTCTAGTTCAGAACTTTTGAAACACATTGTTAAGCAACTAGCCCAAATGCTTCATTTTATTGTTGTGAAAACTGAGGTCCAGAAAAGAATTCGTCTAAGGTCATACAGTCATCGTGACAGAGTTACGGCTCAAACCCAGGTCTTCTGAATCCCAGTCCAGGACTCCTGAAACATAATACTAGGCATCTAGTATGTCCTGGTTTTTTTTTT
>VBSM01000937.1:3929029-3948873 GCA_008086735.1 Cheirogaleus medius | reverse complement strand
GAAAACTGTACACTTGAATATTATAATGTGGTAACTCTGGAAATCAAATTCTTCCCCTTCCCCCGGGTTTGCTGTTTTGTTGGTCGCTGACAGCTGTTGTTTTCTGTATGTTTTATGACTTTTCCATATTATTTTTGCAAAAATTTTATTCCTTGTCATGTATGATCACGAAGTTTCTGGGTTTAGCTCATGTTTGGCTAGCATTTTGACAGAGATTTCCTTGAATACCAGGAGCTAAAAGTAAAAAAAACCAATAAACAACAACAACAGATAAGCCCCTCCCACACAAAAGAAAACTGCCCAAAAGGAAAACCAAACACCTTTCCCAGTTTTTGTAGATTGGCTCTGTGCTGGGCATATCTAACATGTAGGCAGGCTTGCACTGAGCCCGAGGTGAATGCTTAGTGTGGCCTGAGTTCTGAGTTAGGTAAAACAAACACAAATAATTGTGTCATTCCTTCAGGTAGCCCCCAAAGAGGTTAGAACAGACCTACACCATAATTTTTGGATAATGTCTCCTATGCTCCCTCTGGAACTAGGGACCAGGGTCCCACACTAGGAACGTGGGTTGCCACTGCTTTAAGACTACCACTGTACCCAGGATGGGGTGAGACAATGGCAAGTAAATACATTTTAAGTTGTCTTTTTTCTTGATTTACTTGGTTGCTATAAACATTTGACTGTTTTCCAGATTTCTGAAAATGTTGGTTCTGACAGTTTCTGCTTGTTTTTTGGTGTTCTTGTGGAAAGATGAGAGCTTGGAGCTGCCTACTGTGCCATGTTGCTATGTGATCTATCATTTTTAAATAACAGCTTTATTGAGATTTAGTTGATATACTATCAAATTCACCCTTTTAAAATGTACAATTCAGTGGTTTTTAGGATACTCACAGAGTTGTGCAACCATTACTGCCATATAAATTTAGAACATTTTCATCACCCTAAAAAGACACTCTGTATCTTTTACCAGTCACTCCCATTCCCATCACTCCCCCTTCCCCAGCCCTAGGCAACCACTAGTCTACTTTCTGTCTGTAAAGATTTGTCTTTTATGAATATTTCATATAAATGGATTCATACATTATATGGTGTTTTGTTACTTGGTGTAATTTTTGCATGGTTCATCTGTGTCATAGCATGTATCAGTACTTCATCCCTTTTTGAAAAAAGTTGAAGATAATGGTAGATTCGCATGCAGTTGTAAGAAACACTATGGAGATCCTCTGCAATTTTTCCCCAGTTACCTGCAATCATAATATCTTGTCCAACTATAGTACAATAGCACAACCACAATATTGACATTGATGCAGTCAAGATATAGAACATTTCCATCACCACAAGGATCCCTTACATTGCCCTATTATAGTCACACCCACTTCCCATCTGCCCCTACCTGTTTCTTAACCCCTGACAATGACTTTTCTGTATTCTATATATATAATTTTGTCATTTCAAGAATGTCATATAAACGAAGTATTATAATGCATAACTTTTGGGATTGACTTCTTTTTCACTCCGTATGATTCTTTCGAGGTCTATCCAAGTTGTTGGGTGTATGAATAGTTCATTTCTTTTTACTGCTGAGCAGTACTCCATGTTCTTGATGTACTACCACTTGTTTAACCATTCGCCTACTGAAGGACATTTGGGTAGTTTCTAGTTTGGGGCTATTCTAAATAAAACTTTTATGAAGATTCATGTACAAGTTTTCAAGTGAATAGAAATTTTCATTTCTCTGGGATAAATGCCCAAGAGTGTAATTGCTGTGCCGTGGTTTGAATGTGTCCCCCAAAAACCATATGTTGGAAACTTCATCCCCAGTGTAACAGTGTTGGGATGTGGGCCTGATAAGAGGTGCTTAGGATATGATGGTGGACTGAGTGGATTAATGCTGTTATCTCAGGAGTGAGTTTGTTACTAGAGTGGGTTTGTTATAAAAGGGGAAGTTTGGCACCCATTTACTGTCTCTACCTTGCCCTCTCTTTGTTCTTCCCCCATAAGATGATGCAGCAAGAAGGCCCTTGTTAGATGCTGACCCCTCATTCTTAGACCTCTCAACCTCCAGAACTGTGAGTCAATAAATTTCTGTTCATTGTAAATGATCTAGTCTGTGACTAAGACATGCTGGGTCATACTGTAGTTGCATTATTACTTTTGTAAGAAACTGTCAAACTGTTTTTTGGAGTGACTATATCATTTTATATTCTCACCAATGATTGTATGAGTGATTCAGTTTCTTCACATCCTTCATGGATTCAGTTTTTTCGTTTCTTCCCATCCTTGGTGCTGTCACTGATTTTTTTTTAATTATTATTATTTTAGTCATTCTGATATGTGTGTAGTGATGTCTCATTGTGTGACCTGAGTTACTTCATACTACCTACCTCAGTGGGATTCATGTGAAGGCTCATATGTGTAAGGTGTCTGGTACAGCTAGATACATTTTAGCTATAATTATTATTACATAGATAGGGATGACATAGTCCCTGCTCTAAAAACAGTCACTATCTCATGGAGGATAAATAAATGGAACCAAATAATGTCAATCGAGATTGCTAAATGGAAGAGTCATGATCCAAAAATTATGGGACCCAAGACTGGGGATGGAGGATGGTCCAGGAAGATTTCCCAGGACAGCTGATCCTTGGCTAAGCCTTGAAGGATAAGTTAGCTTAACTAAACAAAGGAGGGGCTGGCATGAATGCATTTCAGGCAGAGAGCACAGATAGAGTATATTATGCTAGCCATAAGTTCAATATGGCAATAGGTCAGGGAGGTAGGAGTTGGGGAAAAACCAGAGATGAAGCTGGGGAGGATGTGGTAAGGGATTAAGCAAGGACTTACATGTTAGAAAAAGGAGTTTATACTTCACCCCATAGGCCCTGGGGAGCCATAGAATCCCCAAGAATGACATTTGGCCATGATGGAGACTTTTTTGGCACCCCTCATCTTCTAGAGCTTCAAGAGCAGATGCCTGCTGGCAAGGAACTAACCTCTTCCCTGAGCCCCTGATAAGCTGGCCATGCTCCCTTTTCAAGGGTTTGTGTTACAAAATGCTCTTTACATATTAGGCATATTTACAATTCCTTTCTAACCCATCACCAAACAAAGCCCAAACATGGCCATAAACAATTATTCACATCTCAGTTCTTATTAAGACAATAAACTCAGATTTTCATTCTTTAACTCCCTGCTCCAGTTTGCCCTGTATTTCCGCAGGCCTCCCATAGGCTTTCTTGCTCTCACCTTCTGTTCTTGCTCTAGTGAAATCCAGAAAGCCCTGGACTGAACAAGAGACCTACATTCCAGGCATGGTCTGCCACTGCCTGGCTGTGTTGCCTTGGGCCAGTCTCTTCCTCTTCTGAGGCTTACTTGCCTCATTTCCATAAAGTGGTATGTTAGCTTTAGGGGTATAATATTCTCTAAAGGTATTTGCAATAATAGGAAGAAACTATTCTCACACTTGTAGTTTCCAATAGCTCACTCTCATGTAAACTTCATGAGAACTCTAAAATGATAGGAATTAGTACTGTTTTATCAAGAAGGAGACTAAATTTCAGAAGGATGAAGTCATGTGCCTAAGGTTACACAGTTATTCAAGGGCAGAGTTGGGCCTTGAACCTACATGCTCCAAAGCCTTACCCCCAGAACACACATTCCTCTCTCATGTTCTTGATCGATCTGTTTCACTCACCTCCCTGCTTCTCCTGATGGGTCCCTACAACCACCACCTCCCAAAGGACAGGTTTTTTTTTGCTGAATAGTTTCTACTTTTGTCCAGGGACCCAAGAATCCTTGTCCTGGCAAAGGTGACTGAGAAGGAATAGTCAGAAAGACATTGAAACAGGTCCATGAGGGAGCATGTCCTTTTCATCACCCTACACTGCCACCTAGAGCCATGGTGGCAGGGCCAGATGAAGACCACCGTGCCCGGCTAATTTTTTCTATGTATTTTTAGTTGGCCAATTAATTTCTTTCTATTTTTAGCAGAGACAGGGGTCTTGCTCCTGCTCAGGCTGGTCTCGAACTCCTGACCTTAAGCGATCCTCCTGCTTTGGCCTCCCAGAGCACTAGGATTATAAGTGTGAGGCACAGCGCCTGGCCTCGTTATGACTAATTTAAAGTGTTTTTAAATATTAAGTAGGAACATATTTTATTTGGGGGGCTGGGTTTTTGTGCACTTGCTTTGAGGGTGACTATCTACACATCTGCAGTATATGCCAGGTGTGAGTGCCTGATGATAGCACCATGCAAATACGAGGGCTGCTTGGGCTCCCTGCCTTCTTACCTTGGGTCCTCTGTCTGTCATGGCCTTTGGGGGCCCTTTCAGCACCCCTGGGGCATTGGAATCCACAGGTACTACCCCCAGGGCTCAGCCCAGGCCTCCAGCCACAGACCGCTGGCTTGATGCAGGAGTTTAAGATGGGACAAGGAACTGAGACTCCCTTTCTCTTCTCTGACTATTTATTTCTGGCTCCCACTGGCCCTTTTTTTCTGCATATTTTTGACTCTATATATCTATTCCCCTCTTTCTCTCTGAATTTTTCTTGTCCTCTATATTTCTTTTTCCTTCTTTGCCTCAGTCTCTTAGGCTCTGTTTCTCCTTCCATCTTATCCTTTCTGTTTTTCTCCCTGCCCTCTGTCCTTCCTTCTCTCTCTCCTCATACTCCAGTATCTCTTTCTTTGTTTCTTGACCTCTGTGGGGGGGTGTCTCAGTCTCAACTTCTCCCTGTTTTTGTCTTATTTTCTTTCCCATCCCAGAGCCCACAGGGACCTCTAGAGAGGATAAACTGCTACATCCTGGGCTCTCTCTCCAGAGGAGTTAGAGATGGAGAATTAGGGCTAAATTTGAACTTTCCAGGCTTGGGTGGGGCCCTCCAGGAGGCAGTTAAGGAAGAAGGAGGGAAAACTGGCTTATTCAGTCAGGGGATGGAGCCTGGGTTGGGAACTTGGCAAAGACTGTGAGTTCCAACGTTCAGTCAGTGTCCTGGCCCTACACTTGGACTGAGGCCTTGAGGCTATTTTTGGAAGATTTCAAAATATCCCAGAAGGCGTGTCTACCCTCTCCATTCAGCGTAGGATGCCAGAGGATTCATGGAAGACAGAATAACTGAGGCTAGGCCTGTATTCTTTCTCAGCTCCCACCAGCTACTGAGAAAACTATAGTAACACTGCCCCAGATCGGAGGGTCATGGAAGAGAGGGGAGTAGTAGCAGCAGATCACAAGCCAGTCAGAGAGTGGGAAGAGGTGAATAATATACCTCAAATCCCAATATCCCCAAATCCCAAAATATCCCCGCTGGAAGGGATCCTAGACGTCAGCTAGTCCCGCCCCTTCAATATTTATATGTGAAGACCAGAGAGGGCACTATTAATATCTCTCAAGAAGGAAGGAAGTAAAAAGAATCTCTTAAGTCCATTCATTCCCTTCACCTCTGCTCTAGTTTACTCATCTCTGGAATGGATTGTTGCAACAACTTCATTTCTCTACCTTTAGTGTCTTCCTGAGTAGTCTAGCTTCCACAGTGGCCAGAGTGACCTACTGTATTTTGGGGTAGGGTAGGGGTGGAAAAGCAGCCTGACCATGTCACTCCCACTTCAAGCCTTCACTAGCCCCCAGTATCTACTGGATAAAATCCAAAACCCCTTAGCCTGACACACAAGCCTGTTTGTGGTTTAGCCCCCACTCAACTTTCCAAACTGTTACTGTGTTTCGCTTTGCAACTCTCTGCCGCTATCCTAACCTGACATTCTTCCCTCTCTCTGTCTCTGTCTCTCTCTCAAAAAAAGTTTACATATGCCCACAGGTAGAAATTCAGACAGCATAGTAAAACAAAAAGTAAAACTCCTCAAGCTTTCTGTGCCCTACTCCTATCCAAAGATAGCCACTTCCCAACTCTCTGACCTAATCCCCTACTATTCTCCACTCCCCACCCCTCACAGTGATACAGCTATAAAGGGTCTCTTTGATGTTCCTAGAACATATGAGCTCCCACCTTAGGACCTTTGCCCTTGTTACTTCCTCTGTCTAGATTGCTCTTTCCCCAGATATCTCACTTCTTCCCTCAGTTCCTTCTTGTTTCTACTTCTCACCTTCTCAGTGAGGCTTTCTCTGACTTCCTTTATCTAAATTTGCTACTTACCCCACGTCTCTTATTTCCTTCCCTGCTTTATTATTTAGTACTTATCACCATCTAACATACAATGTATTTGACTGATTTACTTGTTTATTATCTGTCTCCCCCACTGGAATGTAAATTCCTTGAGGGCAGTGATTTTTCACCATGGCTCTCTCCCCAGTACCTTTCCCTCCAGTCCTCCTTAGCCCAGGGGTTCTTGGCTACCTCAGCTTCTCAGTCAGGTAACAGGAAGCAGTGCCTCAGTGTTCGAGATTGGAAGGAGGATAATTGTAAGAGCTTCCTTCCATGAGGAGTAGCTGAAGGCTGGGCCTGCCTGTGGAGAGATTCTGAGAGGGAAGGTGAGCACAGGAACCACTACACACAGTACCTACTGTTTGCCAGCCACTTTATCATGTGTCCACTAATTCAGATAGCAAATATTTACTGAACACCTATTATCTGTGAGGTGAGCACTGAATGCTGGGGGTACAGCAGTGAATGGTGCCAGAGGGAGAGGACACAGATAGCAAACGGGTGATAACTATAAAGAACACATGGTAGTCTTCACATTTTATGGATGAGGAAACCGGGTCTCAGAGAGGACAAATAAACTGTCCACATCACACAGCTAGTGCTGGAATCCAAAACACAGATTTGTTCAATTGTAAACTCGATACTGGCCGTGCGCGGTGGTTCACGCCTGTAATCCCAGCACTCTGGGAAAGTGAGGTGGGAGGATCACTTGAGCTCAGGAGTTCGAGACCAGCCTGAACAAGAGCGAGACCCTGTCTCTACTAAAAATAGAAAGAAATTAGCCGGACATGGTGGCGCATGCCTGTAGTCCCAACTACTCAGGAGGCTGAGGCAGGAGGATTGCTTGAGCCCAGGAGTTTGAGGTTGCTGTGAACGAGGCTGCAACCACGGCACTCTAGCCTGGGCAACACAGTGAGACTCTGTATCAAACAGAACAAAACAAAACACCCGATACTTTTTCTTCTACACCATCTCACCTCCCTGAATCTGCTGCCTCCAAATCATTTTCCTTACCTATCTGTCTCAGTGCTTAAAATGTCAACATTAAAGATGTATTCCTGTGGGATAACACTTGCTTCTCCAAAAATTCCCTAGTAAAATGTCAGGACAGCATCCTTGATGCCCCAATATTAGCATATCTCAGTTTATCAGCTTTAATTTATTAGTCACCTAGCAAGAAATACAGGGGAGTGGGCACCAGATGGTGAGTTCTGATGGATGGCAGAGAAGGGAGGGGGAAAGGAATAGTGGTTGGAATGAGAGCCTAAATGTACTAGAAGGACATATGGATTAATATTTTTATGATCTTGGCAGGACAAGAGAAATAAAAGAAATATAGATAGTGTTCACTACATAAAATAAAGAAAATATTTATTAAATTAAAGCAAAGACAAAAGACAAAGGACAAACTGTGAAAAATGTTTGTAAGATATTTGACATACAAGGGGCTGGTATCCTTAAGACATATCCTTAAAAGAAATCTTATAAATCAATAATAAAATAAGAATACTTCAGAAAAAACTCAAGCAAAGAATATGAGTCAACAATTTATAAAAGAAGAAATATATGGCCAGGTGTGGTGGCTCACACCTATAATCCCAGTGCTTTGGGAGTCCAAGGCAGGAGAATTAGTTGAGGCCAGAAGTTCAAGACCAGCCTGGGCAACATAGTGAAACCCTATCTCTATAAAAAATGAAAAAAAATTAGCTGAATGTGGTGGCGCATGCCTGTATTCCCAGCTACCCAGGAGGTTGAGGTCAGGGGATTGCTTGAGCCCAGGAGTTCGAGGTTACAGTGAGCTATGATTGATCACTGCACTACAGCCTGGGCAACACAGAGAGATCCTCTCTCTCTCTCTCTCTCTCTATATATATATATATACACACACACACATATATATAAAATATGTGACTAACTTAACATGAAAACATGCTCATCCTCATTAGTAATTCCTTATTAGTAATTAAATAATGAAAATAAAGATGAAGGGGATTTTTTTCAGTTTGGCATATTGACAGAGATTACAATGACTGATGATACACAATGTTGATGGGCATGTGGGGAAAAAAGCACTTGCATACATTGCTCTTGGAAATAGAAGTTAGAAAACTCTCTCTGAAGACTGACAACATGTATCAAAATCTAAAATTTGTTGCCCTTTGACCCTTGAGGAAAAATGTGGATGAATATGTAGAGATACATGCATAAGGTTATTCATAGTAATGTTTGATAGTGCAAAATTGAAAACAACCCAAGCATCCTTTTATAGGAGAATGGTTACATAAACTATGGTACATTCATGCAATGAAACACTATGAAGCCACTTAAAAAAGTGAAATAGAGCTATATTAGTTGACACTCAAATATGCCCAAGAATGCTGTTGAGTAAAAAAAGGCAGGTTATAAACCAATCCATAGAATGTAAATGGTGTGTGTGTGTGTGTGTGTGTATGTTATCCTGGATTATATTAATTAAAATATTTCTAGAAGAAGGGAGGTAACAGTTTGTTTCTACATTGGGAAGAATCCTCCAGGGTCCAGGTTTGGGCATGGCATGTTAAAAGGCAGGTGACAAATTGGAGTCTGTCCAGAGGGAAGTAAGTAGGCTGAGAGAGAGCAGAACACAAGTCAGGGAAATAGTTGAAGGATCTGGGGACAGAGAGGACAGAAATCCCAGGGAAATGGATTTTGACTTAAATAAAAGCATGTCTTTGAATGCCCCAGCTCTCCTGTAATTGAGTAGGCTATCTAGCTAGGAATAGGGAGTGAGCTTCTCATTACTGGAACTGTGCAAGGAGATGGCCAGACAATCAGATGACCTCTGAGTCCATTCCCTTCTAGTTTTTGAGAGTCTCAGACTTCATAAATGTTGCAGACTTGCCTGCCTGGGTCTGATGGGAAAGGCAAGGGCAGGGGCTCCAGGGATTAAAGCCCAGTGGGACCTGCAGTGAGTCAGAGCAAAGGCCACAGTCAGACTGGCTTTCCACCCCTATCCCCTGAAAGAGATCTCCTCTCCTCTCCCCTTCCTGACCCAACCAGGGCTCCCTGCCCCACCAGCCCTTCCCTTCTCCCATAGCATCTGACCTGTAGAAACTGCAGGGCTTCTGCCACTGAGATTGGAATTCCCTCCTCCTCTTCCCTCTTTCTGGGTCAGAGAGTTTAAATTGGTGTGTTATTAGGCTGAATAGGTAGGCGGTTACCTAGGGGTAACCAGTCCCAAGGGGACTAGACCTATCCCTTGTTTCAAGATTTCTCCCAAATGCCTGATTTTTCATTAGTGCTTTGTCCTTTGAATCTTGAATGCTTTCCAAAATTCCTTTACAAAAATGCCAATAATTCCGGGAAGGGGATCACCTTAAGCTGCCAGGAAAGGGGAGGGGTTGAGGAGGGCTTCTGCATTCTGCACAGGGCCACTTCTGAGTATCTAGAGGAAGTTTTGTATGCTGGGAGGCTGGGCAAGGAAAGAGGGGGAGGAAGACTTTAGGGAGAAGTTTTTCTATCCAGGGGCCCAAGTACTCTGTGTTTAAAGCTTAAAAGAGCTAGACTCAGTAGTTCCTAGGCTCCACTGCACATTCGTTTTTCTTTTTGTCTTTTTTTTTTTTTTATCTCAAATACCCAAGGCATCCACTGCACATTCGAACTGCCCAGAGAGCTTTTAAAAATACTGATGCCCAGACTTCACTCAAGCTAGAAGGTTCTGATTTAATTGCCCTGGGGTCTGGGGATAGTTATTTTTGTACAACTTCCCAAGTGATTCTAATGTGCAGCCAGGGCTATGAGCCACTAAAGATAGAGAAACTTAGCCAGATGTAATCTAGCTTGAGGGAGAAGATACAGGGGCTGGTTTAGCCTCCTGGTCCCTTGTAGGGCAGGACCCATGGGGAAGGGATGGCACTGCTGCACTGCTCCCCAGCTACAGCTACTTGCCTCAAAGGTGATTGAGGGCTGGAGGGCTAGTTACTTTTGTAGGGTGACCAAACTTTCTGGTTTGCCTGGGACTTTCCGGGTTTTAAAATTGAAAGTTCCACATCCTCGGCAAACTGGAAAGGTCGGTCATCCTACACAGGGTGACTGCAAGTATTTAAACCTTAAGTCATTTGAGCACTGATTAGGATAGCTACTTTCTCTTCCTCAGTTTTCTCTTCTGTGAAACAGGGCTAACCTTTAAATGCTTGTTCTGCCTCTCTCACCTGCTGCAGTAAAATGGAATAATGTTAGTAAAAGGGCTCAGTGATCTGTAAAGCACGTCTGGATGGAATGTTATAAATAATATGCAGTACCTGCCAGCCTGAAAAGGTCATAGGACGCCTTCCAGTTAAATCTGTAATGTCTGTTGAGGTGGCAGCCTGGTTGTCATTTATCCTTTCCTTCTTTTCCTTGGGTTCCTTTACCTCATCCCCCAAATCCTGGGATATCAAAGTTGGAAGGGACCACAGACACCTCTCAGTCCTATCCCACCATCAAACAGATGGAGAGATGGAGGCCTAGAGAGGTAAAATGACTGATTCAAGATCTTACAGCTCATTAGCAGCAGAGCTGGTGTTCAAACTCAGCACACCATGATGCCTAGCTCCTTCATCTCAGAGTTGCATATTACTGTCCAACCACCTCTCTAGACCCCATAAGCCCATATGTCCTTTTTGGGGCACTGTATTTTTACTTCTCCCACAAACACTCTCTGAGTACAAAGAGAAAAAGAAGCTCAAGGGACTGTGGGAGCTAGGGCAGGGGAACGGAATTCGGCCTGGGGAAGTAGCTATGGTCAAGGAGAACTTCTCAGATTAGGTGACCTGAGACTAGAAGAAAACTAATAGTTCTCCAGGTAAACAGGAGAAGCAAGCAGGGAAAGGACATTCTAGGCAGTGAGAATAACATGTCCAATGGCCCAGAGGAAGCAGAAAACATGGCTTTTTGGTCCAGTCCAGGTGTGGTATGAATGGACAGCAAGGTGATGGGTAGCTGGACAGGAGATGAGGCTGGTCATATATGCACTGCTAAGAAGTTTGGACTTTAGTCTGTAGTTATCAGAAACATCATTGAAGGATTCTAAAGTAGGGTCAGGTATTTAATGCTCTTTAACCACTTATAACTCCAGGACAAACAGAGAGGGATTAATAAAACAATGGGAAAGTTACAGAATTACCCTCAATCTCAGAACAAGATTAATACTCACTCTCCTGGCCCAAACTGAGTACGGGAGCTGACACCTAGCCCAGCCCTGACTCATCCCTAGGACACTGGGCTGGAAGGAGGCCCAGCCCCACCCTCCCCTGTCTAGGCTGAGTCTAGGCTAAGTCATGTAGACTTCGGGCCCAGGCTGGCAGGCCTTCAGGCTGTCCCTCCCTGAGTATGCTTCCCAGGGTGCTCTAGGCCAAGAGCCCAGGACCCTTCTGTTCTATGCCTGGCAGGTACTGGTCCCTGACAATGTATCCCCCAAGATCTCTGCTTTGGTTCTTGTTTCCATTGGCTTTAGTGGAGTTTTCCCATCTCTCTTCTGAACTTCGTGTAATGATCCCTCCAACTCCCAGGTCCCCATAGCACAGTGTTCTCTTTCTTTCTGCCCCATGGGTTTTCCCTGAAGCATGCTTTTTTGGGCAGTTGGATGTCTAAAGCATTATGGGATCATAGAGAAGAGAGGGATTTTCTGTGGAGGGTGGGGGTGAGGGGGGAGGCTCCACAGAAAAAATGACATTTGACTTGGGTTGTGAAGGATGAGTACGAGTTGGTCAGGTGGAAAAGGATTATAAAATTGAGGGAACAGAAGGCTTGAAGGCACAGAACTTTGAACCTACATGGGGATGCTTAGGTGTGGATCCAGCATAGAGAAAATGTATGGTGAGGGATGAGGGAGGGAATATTTAGATGCCCAACTACCTCCTGGGCATCTCCATTTCGATGGCTCATGGGTACCTCAAATTCATCATGTCCAAAAGATTCATCCTCTTCCCTCTGCTCCACAAACTGGTCCTTTTCTAGGGTTTCTAATCACTGAGTCCTATCTATTCTACATCTTTAATCTCTCTTTAATTTATCCTGTTCTTTCCATTTCTAAAACTGGTCAAGCACCCCTAATCTGAAATGCTCCAAAATCCAAAACTTTTTGAGTGCCAACTTGATGCTCAAAGGAAATGTTTATTGGAGCATTTCAGATTTCATATTTTTGGATTAGTGATGCTCAACTGGTATAATGCAAACATTCCAAAATCCAAAAAAATCCAAAAACTAAAACACTGCTGGCCCCAAGTATTCCAGATAAGGGATATTCAACTTGTACTACTATCGAAGCCCAGAACTGAAGAATGAGTATGCCTTTTCCTTTTCTACAATAAAAAACAAGTTTCTCTTTTTACATGGACTCCAGGATCCTTAGAGTCAAATTCACAGCTCACCTGCATGAACCCTAGTAGCTTCCGTGTCTGCACTCTATTCTTATTAATTTATCCTCCTTACTCCATCAACAGAGTTCCTCAGTTTTGACTTCCTGATCTCTCATCCTGATTTTAAAATTTTATTTATTTTTATACTTTTATTGCGTTCCTGTGGTGTGTAACCTCAAATCATTTGTGGAATGAGTTGAGAGGTGGATGATTTGAGAGGTGGCTGGCCCACAGGGATAAAGTAGCTCAGATCCTCATTATTTTTGGCCTGATCTATTATCATGGCTTCCAAACTGAGTTCCATATCCCCCATCCCATCTAGTCCCCTCCAATCTGTCTTCCTCTGGCCTACAACATTATCCTCTCTAAAACCAAAACCTGGTCAGGTCACTCCCTTGCTTCGAAACCATCAGCAGTTTCTCATTACCCTGAGGATAACATTCAAGATGCCTAGTATGAGGTGCAAGGTCCTTTGTGAATTTATCACCTCTCATTCATTTGTACTCATTGAGTACCAACTATACTGTGTGCCAAACATTGTACTAGGCACTGGCATTCAATAGTAATAAAAAACAGACACTATTCTCACCCTCATGAAACTTATGGTATACTTGGGGAGACAGATATTAATCAACTCAAGGTCAAATATACTTAAAAACTGTGGTAAGTTCTCTGGAGAAGGGTGGTGAGTTCTCTAAAATTTGTCATGCTTCCTCCAACCCACCCTCCATGAAAGCCTTTGCATACCATTTATTCTGCAGGAAGGCACATGCTTCCCCCCCTCACCATTTACCTAGTTAACCCTAATCCAATCCTTCCTTCAGATAAAATATCACCAGTTGTGATATGTCAGCACCCCTGCCATGTGTCCTTAGAGAACAAGTGGTTGTTAAAAGGCGGGGTGTATCACTTCAGCAGGGAGAAGGTGGAAATGTTCGAGACATTATCAAAGGGAAGAGGTAAGATAGGTCCAATGTATGCGAGCTTGTGTAAGGAGCAGTGGATGTAGGTGGTAGCTAAAAATATATATTATTGGGTTTGGTGTCTGGAGAGCTAGGTTCTAGTTCAGCTCCTATGTTTACTGGATGTATGGCCTTAGGCAGAGCTCATACTTTCTCTTAGCTTTTTCATAGTAGGGCTAGGAATCCCTACTCCACCAAAAGCAAGGAACAAATGATGAGATACTAAGAAGTAGCATGTGGGAAAACAGAAATAAAAAGTTGTAGGTGGTATTTCAAGGTTTTCAGCTTCTCTCTCCTACCAGGTACTGGCTGGGAAGGTGTTGGCCTCCTTTGGGCTAAGCCCTTGGATGAAATGTCACCTCACATTGAGGGGCATTATGGAGAGAGAATATGTAAGGCAAGCAGATTGGTGAGGCTTGAGCACTAGATCTACGTGACAAATAGGCACCAACATTTATAAAAACCTTTCTCATCTTCCTTCTGAAACCCGTTCCCTCCAGAAACCTAAGAGTCATCCTTAACACCTCCTTCCTCCTCACCCTTCTCCCATTTTAACCCATTGCCAAGAATCAATGAGCCTTCCTAAATAGCTGTCATATCTGCCTACTTCTCTCCATCTCCCCTGTCACTGCCTGATCCCAGCTGAGTCAAATGGACAACTGCAGCAGGTTTGTAACTGATCTCCCCACATTCTTTTTGGCTCTCCTCCAATCCATTCTCCACAAAGCAAGAGAGGAATCTTTTATTTTTTATTTATTTATTTTTGAGACAGAGTCTCACTCTGTCACCCAGGCTAGAGTGCCGTGGCGTCAGCCTAGCTCACAGCAACCTCAAACTCCTGGGCTCAAGTGATCCTCCTGCCTCAGCCTCCCAAGTAGGTGGGACTACAGGTGTGCGCCACCATGCCTGACTAATTTTTTCTACATATTTTTAGTTGGCCAATTAATTTGTAGAGACAGGGTCTCACTCTTGCTCAGGCTGGTCTCAAACTCCTGAGCTCAAATGATCCGCCCGCCTTGGCCTCCCAGAGTGCTAGGATTACAGGTGTGAGCCACTGCGCCTGCCCGGCCTCAGAGAAATCTTTTAAATATGTAAAATCATGTCACTCCCCAGCTTAAAAGCCTTCAATGACTTCTCCCCTTTGCTTTTATGATGAAGAACAGAATCTTTGTCATGGCCTTTGAATGGCCTTTATGGTCTAGCTCCTGCCTACTTCTCTAGGTTATCTTTCAACCAACTCTCCTTGTCACTGCTTGCATTTCTTAGTTTGTGGCCTCTTCTTCTATCTTCAAAACCAGCAATGGCAGGTCAAATCCTCACATCACATCACTCTGACCTCCTCTCATGCCTCTCTCTTTCACTCTTCCACATATAAAGACCCTTGTGATTGCATTGGGCCCACCTGGGTAATCTAGGATAATTTCCTCATCTTGAGGTCAGCTGATTAGCCACCTTAATTCTATCTGCAACCTTAATATCTTTTTGTAATATAATATAACATATTCATAGGTTCTGGAAATTATGAAGTGGACATGTTTGGGGGCCATTATTCTGCCTACTACAGGGAGGTAGATATTAAATAAGTAAATACATAGATAAAATATACTATTGCAAACTATAGTAAGTGCTGTGAAGGAAATAAATCTCTGAGATAATAAGGTATTGTTGGTGCTGTTGTTTTGGTTGGTGGCATTCTATTTTAGAAAGGATAGGCAAGGAAAGAAGTGATATTTAAACTGAGACCTGAAGGAAGGGAAGGGGCCAGTCATGCAAACAGCCAGAGGAAGAATATTCCTGGAAAAGTGTACCAGGCAGAAGGAACAGCATCCCCAAGGACTCTAAGGTGGGAAAAGGTATGGCACTGAACAGGAAGTGGAAGCAGCCCAAGTCTAGCCTTGCCTAGGAAATGGGAGAGCTCAGGCAACAGAAAACTTTGCAAAAGTGACTGAGATGATAAATGAGTAAATGTGATGAGGTGAAGGGATTTCATTACTTCCACCTCCAATTCCCATGCAGTGTATGAGGTCAGAGTCCTGGGGATGGGAAGCAGCCCCCCTAGGCTGGCAGGCAAGCCCATGGCCCTTGGGTTGTGCTATACTGATGCAGACCCCTGGAAGATGGGATAAACTAGAATGTAAAGCACCAGAGGGCTGGTGCACTCGTAGCTCGGGGATGTAGCCAGCCAGTGGGTGGATCCTGACAGAGACCTTTGCCCAAGGACCCAGTATGATCTCATTTTCTATGGGCAGCATCATTAATCAGGAGGCCTGGAACTGGGCAGGTTTCTTGGAGATCAAAAGAGAATATAAACTCTTGCCTTCAGAAGCTTTTGTTGGAGACATGGAACCCATATTGCAGGAGGAATAAGACCTCCCCAGTCAGGTCAGCCACTGGACAAGAGAAGCCTGCATTTCTCCTGGGTCTCAGATACTTCCCTGAGCCATGGTAGGTACTCATTCCAGGTTTACTCTCAGCAGAGAGACCCACCAGCCAGTCTCTGTACCCTTTTTACCCTCCCTAACAATTTCTCTGCTTCTATTTTTAAGAGATGGTCCCAAAGCATCAGAACTATAGGATCATTCACCTTTTTAATTTTATTTTATTCTATTTTATTTTTACTAACTTGCTTGATCCTTATGGCTCTTGGGTCTGGAGACCCCGTGGAAAGAACCCTGGCCTGGAAGTCAGGAGAACTAGGTTTCTCCCTGAGCAAGTCCATTGGCTTCTCTTGGCCTTAGTTTCCTCACATATAGGATAGGGACATATAACCTAGATAGTGTTAATCCTAAAATAATATTTTCAGGTTCTTATTTTTGTTTTTATCCTTTCGTGAGGATATGAACGAAGTGGGTTTAGGCAGTGATGAAAGACCATGTTCTAAGAGTCAGTGGTTCTATGAGTTAAACACAGAGCTCTCTCTCTTTTCCCAAACATTCTGATGTTCAGAATAAATGTCTGGACCCAGTCATCAGCCAGTACATTTAGGGCTTTGTTGGCCTGAGGAAGGTAGAATGAGACCTCTTGGTCTTCAATCCCAAAGCCTGGAGAAGCAGAGGCTGAGGAGTTTGGGCATGGTTAATATGTGAGGGAAACGAGAACAGCTTCTCCTCTGCCAGCACCACATCCTCTGGAGTCATTAGGGAAGCCCAGGAATACATGATGTGGCTGGCTCGGAGGGGCACTTCAAACCTGGGGGAGGGCCCTGCATTTTCTCCACTGAGTCATAGCTGCATATGGGCTCATATCTGCATGTACAGCGTCTTTGGTGCAGTGCAAAGTAGGGGGAAGTCTCTTAAAATATATTTAGGGATGTTTGAGACCTGCATTTCTCAGGTAAAAGAACGTTAGAATGTTTTCTGGTCTGAGACCAGGGGGTAAGGAATTAGAAAAAGTGTTTCAGGAAGGTGAGTCATGGCAGAAAGGGGCTACTACATATCAGGCTGACTTGGGAATACATATTAGGCTCGACCATACACACACAAGCAAATTGACACATAAACAGGCAAGCACGGAAGCATATGGATAACACACATATAGCCAGAGGCACATGTGGGCCCAGGAAGACTCTGCCACCTACATTTATATCCCAAACAAACATAGCTATGATCACTGTTTTTCCATGTGCAAGCACTTTATGGTTTGCAGAAACACTTCTCATATCTAACCTTATATATCCTCCTGACAACAATCTTGGGAGGTAGCTATTATTATTCTGCAATTTTTACAGAAGAGGAAACTGAGGCTTGGGTTAATCAATGGATTTGCCTAAAGTTATCAAACTAGTAAATGGCGAAACTGAGACTAAAACCAGGTCATCTGGTTCCAAATTCAGTGCTCTTTATACTATCTCACACTGCTTTCTAGGTGGCACTTTCTCTCTCTCTCTCTCTCTCTCTCTCTCTCTCTCTCTCTCTCTCTCTTAATGCTATACAAGAAAAAATCATGCAGCCGTCTTGCTGCATATACATAAAAGCATATGCATATAAATAATGCATATAGACCTAGAGTGGCCAGCTGGAGTTGTTGGGCTGTGCTCTCATAATGATCTCAGTATGAGGGGAGGGGTCTGTTCAAAGCCCTGAGCCATCCTCTTTTCAGAGTATTGTAGGTGGGAGCTTTTTATCCTGGGCCAATGATTTTGATTGGCCCTACTAAGATGAAGCCTTTGATCCCCACACCTCAACACTTCCTTGTGTAACACTATAGATATTTCCCATTGGTCCCAGCTTTGCCCCTTAGCATTCAGAATTCCAAAGACATAGACAACATCTTCGTGAATCTTCTCTTCTCAAAGTCAAACAATCTCAGATCCTTCAACTATTCCTCATATGTCCTGGGTTCCAGCCCCTTCTCCAGCCAGCTCACTCCCCTATGGAAAGACCCCAGTGTATGCGTGTCCCCTTAAAGTAGGGAGACACAGCAAGATACAGTTCTTCAAATGAGTCTGACTAGAGAAGAAGGCAGCACTGTCCCCTTCCTCCAAGACACTACCCTTCTACTGTGTTTCCCCGAAAATAACACAGGGTCTCATATTTATTTTTCCTCAAGAAGACACCCTAGGGCTTATTTTCAGGGGATGTGTTATTATTTTTTAAGTACGGTAAAACCATCTACATTTATTCAAATATAGTTAAGTCGTCTTCTTCTGTAACATTATCATAATTCTCCAAATCCCGAATTCCATCCTGAATTTCTTGCGACTCTATTTCCTTTAGAACCATTGGCCCCAATCTTTCATGTCGAGCAACAGAGCTCTCATAGGGCAGATGAGAAGGGCTGCTCGTCTTCTTTACCGCTCCGCGATGAAATGCATGGGTTGTGCAGATGCGCTGCGTAGACATGCCCATCACTAGGTCTTATTTTCGGGGTGGGGCTTCTATTGCACAAATGCTTAGAAATCCTGCTAGGGCTTATTTTATGGGTAGGTCTTATTTTCGGGGAAACACGGTAGGTTTAAATTAACTCTCCTGGCAGGTTTAAATTAACTCTCCCAGGACACATGAGGAACTCACTGCTAACATTTATGGGGTAAGGGCTCAGAGGTCTTTTTAACTATGCTACTACTAAGCCGTATCTTTCTCATCTTTTTCTCGTGAGGTTGGCTGTTTAGACTCAAGCACAATCCTTACATTTCTTCTACTTTTAAGCTTTACTATTATTTGGGCTTGTCATAAATTTGGATCCTGATTCTTTTGCCCAACCTATCAACATTGTCTTCCATATTCCTCTTATTTTCTCCTTTCTTCTGTTCTTTCTCTTCTCCTTCCTCTCCGTCTTCCTCCTCCTCTTTCCTTTTTTACTGTTTTATATAAAAAGTAATTAATGATCATTAAAAAGTCAAAGAATATACATATATGTATTAGTTAAGGGCTGGGTGCGGTGGCTCACGCCTTAATCCTAGCACTCAGGGAGGCTGAGGCGGGTGGATTGTTTGAGCTCAGGAGTTCGAGACCAGCCTGAGCAAGAGCAAGACCCCATCTCCACTATAAATAGAAAGAAATTAGCTGGACAACTAAAAATATATATAGAAAAAAGTAGCCGGGCATGGTGGCACATGCGTGTAGTCCCAGCTACTCGGGAGGCTGAGGCAGGAGGATGGCCTGAGCCCAGGAGTTTGAGGTTGCTGTGAGCTAGGCTGACACTACGGCACTCTAGACCAGGCAACAGAGTGAGACTCTGTCTCAAAAAAAAAAAAAAAAAAGTAAAAATTCTCCCTTACTCTCCTCTCTAACTCCAGTGTTCTCTACAGAGATAACCATTGCTATCAGTTTGCCATGTATCTTTCTCCTTTTCTCAGGACTTATAAATATATGTGTAAAAATATGGATATTTTAATTCATAAATGTAATCACACTGTTCATGTTGTTCCGTAACTTATTGGTAGATCAAAAACTTCTTTTCATGGTAACTCATGTTTGCAAAAGGTTGAAAAGCATCCTGCTATATGGATGTACCATGATGATATTAATATTTAATCAGTGCCCTAGTGATTGTCATTTCGGTTGTTCCCCTTAATTATAATAGTATTGTAGTAAATGTCCTTGTAATGCCTCTTTGTACACAGTAGAGTGTTTTCTAAGGTAGACTGGGAGGAGAGCTGGCACAGTGTGTGTGCGTGTGTGTGTATGTGTGTGTATGTTTGTTGCTGTTGTTGTGAGTTGTGAGAGAGGAAGTAATGAGGTAGGAGATTTTGTTCCATTGGTCTTATCTCCTAATAGGAGAACTTGAGACAATGTGAAGGGGAACTTGGGTCCTTTGAGAATCTGGACATAATACAAGTTGATAGGTCTACAGGGCTGGAAATGAGAATGGCAGATCTCTCTCTCCTCTGGCCTAGCTGAGCAATCTGTCCT
>VBSM01000937.1:3890993-3918181 GCA_008086735.1 Cheirogaleus medius | reverse complement strand
CTTGAGCGATCCACCTGCCTTGGCCTCCCAGAGTGCTAGGATTACAGGTGTGAGTCAGTGCGCCCGGCTTCCACCGTGAGTTGATTTTTGTGGGTTCTAGTTTGTGATACAGGAGCTGTCACTTTGGAGGGTTAGCTCAGAATTCCATAAATTTGGAAGCTGGGTGTTGGGAAATGGAAATTAACACTGAACTTTCCATGTAAGAACCTCTTTCCTGTCCTAAGTAAAGTGATCCAAATGAAATGGGCCTTTAGGCGTCTCCTTTCTTCAGGCCCTCAGTCTCTCAAGCTTGTGATGAGTTTACCTGGGAACTTCCAGTACTGATGTTCTGGAAAGCCTTGATGGTACAGCCTTGAGCCTCATATTTGTATGTTCATTCCTTCAGACATTCTTTCGCCTTCTATGTACCAGACAGTGCTGGGAATACAAAGTTGAATAGTGCTTGTTAAAATGTATCTTCTTATCCCCCTACTCTTCTGGAATGCTGTTTCTTCCTGACTGTTGAGTTCAGAATGGAGTGTTTCCAGTTTGGGTGTTGGTTTGTTTCATTAGTAGATCTGACAAGAATACTGGTGTGGGTACTCTTGGCCATTTCTTCTTGAGCCTATGGAGGGGAAAGGGCTGTGTCTTTCCTTACTGAAGTGAGATTATGTTATGAAGGCTGTGGGCTGACTGAAGAGCTCTGGAAAAACAGCAAAAGCTTCATAGGTTTCCCTGCCTTTTGTCTCACATTTCTCAGAACTATAGGGGGCCTCTGCTACTGTCAGACAGGCAGGCATTTGTATTTAGGGCAATCCAGAGCTTTCCTAGCCTTAAGCTTCCTTTTGGCTGATTGTTCTGGATGGTCTATGTTTCTCACAGGAGTGTTTTGTACCACAGAACAACTGAGAGCTGGCCTTAAATTTTCTAGTTTAGCCTTTATGTTTTTAGATGGGAGCACCAGAAAAGGGACAGGATTTAAGTGAACTAGTTATACAGCCAGTACTGAAATTCAACTTGGCTTGCTCTCAGTATAGGGTAGGAACTTCTAAATGACACTCACTGCAGGGTACGTGACCATGGTGTCATGGTCATGGAAAGAACAATTCCTTTTGAGTGTGTAGAATTGACTTCAGGGGCTTCTCCATATGGAGATGGTTCAGGCCCTGACCTTATTTTAGGAACTCCTTATAGCGATTCCTAGGAAGGTAAGCATTCTGCTTTGGCTGTGAAGGATGGTGGAAGACAGATGTGTGGGCTGAAGAGAAGTGGGGAGAGGAAACTAGCCACTAGCCACTCACTCTCCTAAGAGTCTTTAGGGAGTATAGTTATTTCTTCTCCATATTCATAGCCAGAGAGATTAGGCAGCTTGTTTGAGGTCACATAAAGTTGGTAATAGTATTGCAAGAGAACTTGGATTTCCTAATTCCCAAGTTAGTGGTCTGTCACTGGACTTGACTGCCTTGGAAAGATGACTCTTTTCACCCAGGATGCACAGACTTCTAGAGAATTGTCTCTGTGGTTGTTATATTAACACGTTGGCTATAATGGAGTTCCCCTAAAAAGCTTCTGCTGTAGTAGGTCTCAGTGAGTGGGTGACTTAGTTCTTCTGAGGCCTCAGATGACTTTCTTCTCTTCCTGCCTTCCCCTCACCCAAATTCCCTGCTTTCTCTTTGCACTTTTAAACTTTGAGCTCTGGCCTCTTTGAATTCTGACTCATTGCTCCAGCTTGACCTGTCCCTTGAGTTAGGAGAATATTATGGTACTTTCCAATTTGGTGACAATATTTGCTGCTATAGCAACCATCTGAATACCAACTAGAGTTTCCTGGCCTCAAGCGTTACTACTTACCTCTAGGAGGTTGTAGGCCAAATTGGAGGCAGGTAGGTAGGTAGGACAAAAAAGGACATTTCAAGCCTTCGTAGAAAGGGAGCATAGAATAGTGTGGTTCCACGCTCTGGAACCAGACTACATGGACTCAAATCCCACTTTCGTGACCAACTAGTTGTGTAGCCTTGGGCAAGTGACTTAACTTCTGTTCCTCATTTTTCTCAGCTGTAAAGCAAAGATAATACTAGTACCTATCTTATAAGGCTGTAAGGATTATGTGAGGCAATTCATCATGCACAGTGCTTAGAACTATGCCTAGCATCTAATAAGAAACAAATGTTCGTTACTATAATTATTTATTGAACTACTTACTATATGTCCAACCCAGTGCTAGGTGAGATAGGTAAGAAAAAAGTCAGGAAGTTGCATTCTTACCATTTATTGAGTGGCTATTATATACTATTTACTGTTAGGCGCATATAAATAAAGGAATGGAGGACATAATTGCTGCCTTCAAAGATCTCCTATTTAATTGGGGATTTAGGGCTAACTCAGTTTAAAAACATGACATTTTCTATAGATTTTGAGAAGAAGGGGTTTGCTGGGATATGAACAGGGCCTTGAAGTATGTGTATTCTTGGGGGCCATTTTGAGTGGGAGTATGATGTGATTTTGATACATGAGCATAAACCAGGTGACCCTAGGCCAATGCCTTTTTTAAAATGAATTTGTCTGAAATAAAGGAAGGACCCTCTCACATACCTACTTGGGAAAAAAAACAACAATGAATTATTTTAGATTAATTCACCCAATTCTGTAAAACCCAAGGTACAAGTCTCCCTTAAAGACCCTTGTAGAAGATAGATATTTGGGAAAGAGTGAAGATGGAGGGAAGATTTCTCAGTGTGTAGTTGTGATAGGTGAAGGAGTATGGCATTTTCTGGCCAGGGCCCAGCTGCAACATCTGGACCTTGAATTTGGAGAAAGAAACTTTTGGGTCACTTTCAAAGCACAGCCTTTGGCTGTGTCTGATGACAGAGACATTAGATTTGATGCTCTTTTCAATGGACTTGTTGAGGCATAAGCTGAGTATTGACATAGCTCCCAGGCCGCTGGTATAGTGAAGGGCTCTGCACCTGCTTAATAGTATTCTTTTTTTTCCCTTTTATTTCATTATATTATGGAGGTACAGATATTGTTATGCTTAATAGTATTCTTTTGCCAGTTAGTTTCTGTGATTAGTGACTTTGAAGACTGATGTTTTTTCCCATCCCTGGCAATCCTTCTACCTTGTGGGAATTTGATAGATAATTTATGTGGCCAGGGTATTGGTCACGGCCTAATTAAAGAAGAGTTGAGATGTGAGAATCTAGTTATATGAAACAGAATATCATCTGAAAAATCTTTTCTTGGGTATATATTTGGGAGGTGACAGGGGCCAAGGCCTAGGAGGGCGAACAAGGCATACCTGATAGGCTTGGTTAACCTTTCCTTCCTTCTCTTTAGTCCTAGCCTCCCTTAAATACCTGGGAAGGATCAAATCTTATTTTTTTTTTTTTGAGTCAGAGTCTCACTCTGTTGGCCGGACTAGAGTGCTGTGGTGTCAGCCTAGCTCACAGCAACCTTATACTCCTGGGTTCATGCGATCCTCCTGCCTCAGCCTGCTACGTAGCTGGGACTACAGGCATGCACCACCATGCCCAGCTAATTTTTTCTATTTTTAGTAGAGACGGGGGTCTCACTCTTGCTCATGCTGGTCTCGAACTCCTGAGTTCAAGGAATCCTCCCGCCTCAGCCTCCCAGAGTGCTAGCATTACAGTCGTGAGCCACCACGCCCGGCTGAGTCTTATTTTTCTTAAGTGTGTTTAGATAAGGTTCCTGATCTTACTTTCTTGATATAGTCTGCCCCACACCCTCACCCCACCACTGGACCAGTCCTTTATTCAGAAATCTCAGTGTGGACATTTGATGGAGTACACCAAGAGGCTCTTTCTTACCTGTTGTAATCTTTAAATGAGGTTTACTAATCTGTGGTATGGAGTTGGAGGGTGGGGGTCAAGCTAACAGCCAATTTGGGTGTCATTAGTTTAGTTGTACAAATCTTTGCTATCTTCAAGGGTTTTTAGTGAGCTAAACTCCTCTCCAAACATCTTTGTAGGTACTTGTGGGAGACTAATTCCCTTACTGAGAAAAAAAGTCACATAACCTCTTTGCCTATGAATCTTCCCTTTTCCCAACATGAAAATATCAGCAATATCAGAATGCATAAAGGGAATAGAACAAACCCCCCTTCCCGTAGGTTCCTTATTCTTCTTGGTGCCTGGTAGATCTAGCATATGCTTGGTGGGAACATCTGCCATTTTGCTTCAGAGTTACACTACACTTCTCTGATTTGTGTATTTGGAGAGCTGCCCCAACAGGGCCTGAGGTGAGCCTGGGGAAAATCTAACCTAGTTGCCTTTCTCTCTGCCATAGTCTGGGCATTTTCCTACGGTTGGGAGTTTGCCTCCTGGCCTTAGGCCAGTTGCCAAAGGAAACCGATGACTAAAGGCTTCCTCCCTGCAACGTCAGCTTCTGGAACCTTTCCTGATGATTCCCTACCAGTCAAGTCGGCCTTATTTGGCTATTTTCTCCCCCCTCAGATTGCCCCCCCCCACAACTAGTCTGTTCTCCTTTGGTATAGGGAACGCCTTCTTCAAGTTGATACAATACCACCTGCAAACTTTTCTTTTCTCCTTGTTTAGCCTTAAGCAGAGAGCAGTGGAGAAGGAGGGAGGAAGATGGGAGAGCTCTGGAATGACTGTGATTTCTCCACCCCGCTTTCTTATCTCTCCTTGCTCTCTTGACCCTGCCTGGTCACCTCTCTCCAGCTTCTTACCTAGATCTCTGACAGCCTAGGAGTGGTATTGCTTGGCCTGAAAAGGCTCAAAGTGTAGGGGTGGGGTGGGGCTAGGGCTCTCAGCATTTGTACCTATTCCTTTGGAGTAGGTAAAGCCTTCCAGTTGGTAAACCCAGTTCTTTGTGTAGGTGCCTGTTGTATGCCTAGTCTTCTCACTTGGCTTTCCTGAGTGGGCTGGGTCCAAGGTCCCTCTGATTCTCCTCCCCAGTCCTGAACCATCAAGTCTTAGGTTAGAAGAGCTGAGCTTTTGACACTTACAGCTTGGGGCTCCTGTCTGGATATCTTTTTCTTTTTTTTCTTTTTGTAAATGCCTTTTAGTAGAAATGGTACAATCAAAAGAATAGGATATCTGGTTTTTAGTCTCTGCCTGTGTGACCTTGGGCAGGTCACTTTTATGACCCTTAGTGTTCTTATCTGTGAAATAGAGACATTGAATTTTTATGACATTCTGATTATTTGTGTCCAGTCTTTAAGAGGAAAGTAAGGGGTTCTTGGAAAGAGCAGAGAGCAGTAACTATTTGAAGAAGTTGCCCTCTCCCCTTTAGAATGGCATTGAGGGTGTTTTCTACCCCAGCAATAATATGTAGGCAGCCCCCTCTATTTCAGTGTGCTCTGCTCTGGAGGTATTGGGTCTACCTACCACATTGCTCACTGTGGGGATCCTGGCTTGGAGAGACAGCTGTTCACTGAGTGCCTTGGGTGGGGCCTTGGAGTGTAGCCTGAGCCTGAAGACTACAGATGCTGGCTATTTTTGGTAATTGGTGACTCAAAGAAGAATAGAAGATGCTTGCATTGGTCATTTTTCCATCAGGGAAGGGGAAGACCAAGAAACAAACCAAAACTGAGTCTGAATGAGATTTGACTTCCTCTACCCTTTCCCCCACAACATCCCTCTCCATAGGGCGATGAAATTGCTTTGGACTGAGTCTTAAATTGCTAAGTTCCCTTTCCGCTTCTTCTGAGTTACTGGCATCTATGTTGCCCTTGGACTGGGAGAGCTAGGTGATGTGGGCTTGGGTGGAGCAAAAGGGAGGATTTTCTAGCCAAGGAGATTGCCACAAACTAAGTGTTGGGCTTTCAACTGATCTTGCATTTTGTCAATGTGCCTTCCTTTGGAGTTAGACCTGTAGATCAAAGGAGAGGGATTTCTGAATTTTCTGTGAGGGCCTGCTAGGCTGATAGGGCATAAGCAAGTTCCTGGGAATGGTGTACTTTTGGCTTGATCTGTTTTTACCCTTCCTCCTCATCTTCTTTCTCTCCTTTTCACTGACATTTTGTCTAGTTATTGCTTGTGAATCAAGGATCCTAAGCCAGATCTCAACCACATAGGAGTTGGCTGTGAACATGAACCTCACCTGCTCTGAGCTCCTGTATAGCCTCTTGTTTCTAAAGAAAGGATAGCAAATGTCAAGGAGGGAGAAACAAGTTTCTAGGGTAGTTTAACCAGAGAAGGCTTAGTCAGGTAGAGCTGGGCAATGCTGTTGGGAGGAAGATTTTTTTCCTAGCAGCTCCTCATTCTTCCTTGGGGACTCATGTGGGTTGTTAGGGATGCCAGTTGCAGGTGGTAGATCAAAATGCCTGTTGATGAGGGAGGGTAGGCAAGCAGGTAGAGGAAGGAGAGATGGAATGTGGAGTAAAATGGAAGAAGAGTAGTTCTTTATTTTTATATTTTCCCTCTTTATTTATTTTTTATTTTTATTTTTATTTATTTATATTTTTTGAGACAGTCTTACTCTGTTGCCCAGGCTAGAGTGCCGTGGTGTCAGCCTAGCTCACAGCAACCTCAAACTCCTGGGCTCAAGTGATCCTCCTGCCTTAGCCTCCTGAGTAGCTGGGTGTACAGGCATGTGCCACCATGCCCAGCCTTTACCTCTTTTTTAAAACCTAGCATGGCATATGACAAACTTCAGCAAATAGAGGGAGAAATTGTCCCAAACCCCATCATTTTAACATAGGAATAGTTGTTTATATTTCTTTTTGTGTCTTATATATGTACCTTAGTTTTCCATGGTGCAATCATAGTGTACATTAAAAAATCCATAGTTTGAACATCACTAGATAAAAAAAAAGAAAAAAATAAAAAAGAGAAAAAAAATCCTACTTTTCCCCCTTTTTAACATATCACTAAAAATTTAGATAAATGCTATTTCATTTTTTAAATGAACACTTTAATGGCTTTATAAAATTCTATCCAATGGCTATGACATAATTTATTTAACCATTCCTCTTTTGGGAGGCATATAGATTACTCTCAGCATTTGCCAGTATTTGTAACACTATAGTGAATGTGAACAAGAGAAAATCTAAACCCCTTAGCATGGCATGTAGGGAGGATCCTTTGGTACCTGGCCTCATTATAGCAGCCTCTCCACACTCAGATCCCACTTATTCCCACATGCACACAATGCTGTAGCTTTGTGGGATCAAGATTCCCCAAGTAAGCCATACCTCTTTTTAAAAAGGATGTTGTAAAGCCCTATCTCTTCTGTCTTTCTGTTTTATCCTAAACTTTTTCTTTCAGCTTGAAATGTCAGGTGCTTCTTCTTCACCTCCCCCAACTCCATGTCACCTCAACTGAAAGCTTTTTTTCTTTTAATATTCCCAGGTAGTATTAGTTGTACCATCTTCTGTGTGCCCACTGTACTTTGTAAGGACTTCAGTTATGATACTTACCACATGATATTGCAGCCATCTGGGCTCCCAGCCTTTCTCTTTCAGTAAACTTGTGGATTTGAAACCTTCTAGCTCCCTCTGTCTCAATAAGGGGCCATTCTCCAAGCAGAGGTGTTAAGACTGGAAAAACCTTTGTGGAACATTTGGTCAGTGAGAGACATGTTGACAGAGAGGCAGTAGAAATGTATTCTTCAAGAGATCCAACAGTGTCAGATGAGCACCTAGTAGGGTATATTAGGCACTAGTAATAGAGAAAATATACTTTGGAGAAAGGGAGAGTACATTAGCACATATAGGGAGAAGAGGCCTGAATGTAAGTGTAGAAAAAGCCTAGCTGGCCTTGACTCATTAGTGCAAACTTCTTAAACCATTCCAGATCATAGTTTCTCATATTTGGAAAGATTAATAGCTCCTTGCTTAGGATTATGGTAAGGATTCATTCAGTGCACTAATGTATCTGAAAGTGCTCTGTGAGGTGTGAGGCACAGAGGAGGGAGGATAAACCCATGACACTTCAGAATTTTTTCCAGTTATCCTCTTAAAGTTCTGTCCTGTGTGTGATTCCCATCAAGCCTCTGAGCCCAGAATGCCAGATGGTAGTTTCTCTGAGCCCCACATAGGTACTCCACAGCCTGGTTCTTTTTAGTAAGTGGTATGCAGGGAAGAACCATCTCTCCACTCACCTGAGCAGTATGGCTCTGACTGGTCCCAGCACAGCCCTTCTCAAGAATGGTTACAAGTGGCTGGGGAGGGAGGTACCACCTTCTTCTTAGCTCTTTAGCCTCAAATAAGTGCTATTAGAGTAGGTTTCCTAATGTCCCTTTAGCTGGAGGTAGAAGTATTTATAGAAGTTGCAGTGAAACTGGGCATGTTTCAGGTCTCCTGGCCCCAACTCTGTCATTCACTGTTAGGAGGATAGATCTTCATTTCTGTCACTGACTATACATTCTTCAAAGGCCTGTTCATCTCACCTGTCTTGGGCAAATAGCTCATGAGGAACCATCCAAGCCAAATTCAAGGTCTTTGGGTGGAGATTTTTGATCTTAGTGTACTTCTGTTTTCACCACATACTACCCATGGCTTCTTGCTGCTGTCTTGGTCATCTTCAAACCCCTAGTCAACCTCAGGATTATATGTTTTGTAAGCAAGCAAATAACCGGAGCCTGTGGAAGATCTATTGGTCAACTATAAATCAACAAGGGGAGGGACTTGCTTAAGGTGAGTCAGAAGCAGAAGCTGATCTTGAAGCCAAGACTTTCAGGAGTGTATTCTTTCCATCATATTAGCCTAGCCCACTAGAGTGTAAGTTTCATGAGAATAGATGGTTTCCCGCTACCCATTGTATCCTCAGTACCTAACACAATACCTGGTATAGAGTAGGTGCTCAACAAATATTTGTTGAATAGATATGTTAATAGCTACTATTGTTAAGTTGGAATTATCATCTTCAGACTTCTTTAGCTACACCTACCAGAGAGCCAAACAACAATTCCAGTTGTTAGAACTACCTAATGTGGACCTAGCTGGGCCCTGGCAGAGTGAAGCAGACTAGTACCAGGGAATGGGAAGGCATTGTCCCTCTTGTGTACCTTGGAGAGCCTGTTTATCTGTGAGTGGCCAGCTTGTTCACAGCCAATTTCCACTCCTTTTTCCCATGTCTTCACACAATACAGTAGTGTTCATGCCAAGGGGGAATATTTGAATCAAAGCTTTCAGTGAATTCTAACAGGCAGCCATGCAAGCATTTCTATCTGCTTTTGTGAAGCAGCCCAGAGTTTGGCTGTAGAGTACATATTTGAGGCATTACTCAGTTTTAAATTTTTTATGTGTGTGCTGCTCATTATGGCATAGCCAGCAGGAAGGGCCCATATCTGCATATCTTTGCAGATTTGAGCATGTTTTGGTTAAGGTAGGCTAATTTCAGGGGCAATAGGAAGACTTTTCCTCCCATCCACTCCTGAGAGAGGGGTGTGGCCAGCATTTGAGAGGTATAGGTTTGGGCTTCTAGGTAAGATTGGATGCCCTAAAATAGAGAGAGCCTCTGAAGGTCACCTTGTCTTCAAAGGACTTTTCCATCTGTTTTTTTCAGTGTTTAGCTAGACACCATACAAGGAATAACAGATAGTTTCTGCTGTTTGGTATAGCACAGTTAAAAATGGACTTTATTTATTTTACAATTTTGGATTAAATTTTTCATTATGAAACCATTACATATTTGCTGTAAGAAATGAGACAGCACTGAAAAATATAAATATCTTCTGCCTCTGACTCTACTCTCCAGAGAGAAACACCAATAACCAGTTAGTTATGTGAACATAGACTCTGGATGCATTTATATACATATACCTTTAAACACACACACACACATAATGCAAATCCTTATTGGTCTATGACTGGCTTTTTTGACTTAGTATGTGGTGGCCATCTTTTTATGTCAAATCAGATTTTAGACTGTATGAGCTCATTAATAAGCAAATTAACAAATGGGTGGAATTAAAATCAACACAAATAAAGGGTTCATCCTCTTTATCAAGTGGAAAATAAAGAGGACATTGTGAGGGTTTGCCTACCTGAGGCTTTCTGAAGAAGGTTGGATTTGTGGACTCTTCTGTTGGGATGAAGGATAAGAGCTGTTCCCCTTTCCAAGCTCAGTAGGCCCCACCTATAGAGATTACTGTGATTTTACCGGTATCTAAATGATCTTAGTGGAGTGATTGGTGGTAGGATAAACCACTTAACTTAGGATAAACCACTTAACACAGTCCCCTCTCTGTTCTGTGGTTTTGCCAGTTTGGGATAGTCTGATTCTAGATGGTTACCTGACTGAGAACCCTGCTCCTCAGAAGACCTCTGCTGGAGTTGTCTGAGGTGAAGGAAGGAAAGAAGCTGTGTGTGTGTATATGTGTGTGTTGGTTGGGAGCACATGCCTTTCCAATCTTCCCCAAAGAAGAGCAGTGAGAAGGCCTGTCAGTCATCAGTGAACCTGGATTAGAATCCCTGCAATTATACATACCAGGGATCTTGTCCAGGTGATGTAAAAATGGAATTTTGCAGAGTGCTCAGCTATAAGTTGAATAGTTCAGGAAGATAGTGATTTGTGAAATGCAAACAAACACATGATATATTTTGGGAAAAAAATTCTAGCCTTGTATCTGCTCGTCCTGGTCTTAAAAGCTTGCTAGCTTGAGGGTATTGATCATGTTGTATGAGCCAGGCCAGGAGAGGAGAAGCAGAAGCAGAATTACCAGAAATGCTGGCTCTCATCTGCCCATTCATGGCAGGCCCTACCCTTCTCTTGTCTTCTTTGTTCCCAGACTTTCACAGTGGGTGGAGCACAGCTTCTACTTGCCCAGCCTTTAATCCTGGAGCCTCTGCCACCAGAGGTTGACCCTGACTGGACCAGGCCTACAGGCCACTTTAGGCATTTTGGTCTTCCCCTTCAGACAAACAGGAAGCTGCTTGTGGACTCTTGAATGATTGGAGCTTTCTGAATCTTTGTGGGACAGGCAGAGCAAAGTTCTCAGATCAGTCTCCAAAAAGGGAAAGAGAATGACATGTTAAAGAATTTTTTTGGCCACTTGAGAAGGCATGGATCCAAAGTACTTCCAGGCATTTAGTTTAGGGCAGGCTTGTAGGAAGATCTGTGTTTCAATATTTACTTACTGTGTGACCCTGGGGAAGTCCTTTAGCCTCCTTGAGCCTCCCCTTCTCCCATTGGTAATGCTAGTCTCAGAGTTGGTGGGAAACCTGGATAAGGTAACATTGGAAAGCCCTCAAATGTTCTGTAGAAAATCAAGTATACAGGATTCAAGTGCTCAGAAGTTTAAATCATGCTTTAATAGCCTCTGTTGGTAAAGGCAGTAGAATATGTCAGTAGATACAAGACTTTCAGCTCACCGTTAAGAATGGTTATGATCCTTAAAAGGGTAAGCCTCAGTTATTGGGAAAAGTTCACTTCTGTGGAACAGCTCATTTATAGATCATTTAGGACAAATGAGGCATTGCCATATAATCAGCTCTCAACTATCCATAACAAAACTTTCTTCTCCCTGCTACCTGTGGATGGCCTTTTCTAAGCTACGTGAGCTCAGGGAATGCAAGCTCTTCTGATAGTCAAAATACTACCTAATTAGTTAGGTAAACATGCTCCCAAAATTCCCAAGTGAACTGGTTAGATTGCTGTTGCTGGGTAATCCATAGAGTTAGTTACTCTTATGTTGATGTGATTAACTGACCTTAGCTACAAGAAAAATGGTGAACTTTGCCCTCTGGAGCTATGAAAGTGATAGGCATCTACTTCTCAGGTCATTTGCATCATTACTGACCATTTCTCCAGGCTGTGAACTCAGGTAGGGATAGCAAATTTATGACACTGGGATGCGGAAGCAGGCAACCCTTCAAAGATTTGAGGTAGAGAAGACCACATGTGAAAGTGTTCTGCATGGACTGTTACTCTGGGGAGGGTTTGAGTAGTTCTCTGTCTTCACACTCCACTGGGATTCAACCTTTGGCAGGAAGAGCCAAGGCTAAAGAAAATCTTGATAGAGCCATCAGGTACCTCTCTGGGAAAGTTCCTCTGGAAACTCTCACTGTTTTAGCAGCCTAGAAAAGGAAATTCTAGAGTTAGGAAGCTGGGAAGAAGTTCTAAGTTTAGGGGATAGCTGCCTGCTTTCCAAGTAGTTCTGTATTTGAAACATCTCAGTCAGATGTGAATTGAAGGAATCCCTTTGCAGGTTGGTTAGCATTGCCCTGTAATTTTCTTCTAATGTCCAAATAGTGATAATTATCTACGTTTGTAATACGCTTCTTAGTTGGAAAGCCCCTTTTTATTGCTGTTATTGTGTCATTTGATATTCATCAACTCCCTCCAGTTGGCAGATTAGGAATTATTATCCCTACTTTTTATATGGGGAAACTGAGGCTCAAAGAAATTAACTGACTCTGCAGTTAGTAATGGAGATGAGACTTGAGTGGGAGATAGAGGACTGGTTTTAGACTATGCGCAAGGTGGGGTGTGAAAAGGGAAGACAAGTGTTTCATAAAGGCCTGGACTTAAGCTCCAGTCGTGGTTAGGCCAGAGTTCTGAGGCTAGAAAGGAAGTTTCAGTTTTGAATATTTGGACCTTCCCCTATTCTAGTAGTTGCCTAACATCTCTTCAGTCTCTCTTCTAAAAGATCATGAGTCAAAAATAAAGTTTTGAGAGAATTCTAGCAGTTGGAGACTGTGTGGGGATGGCTACCTGTTATGCTGTTTGTGTTCTGCCTTCTCTGGGCTTTGCCTGACTCTTGTTTTGCAGCTGGCTTCCTATGTTACCCTTCTTGCTATTGTCAGACTATTGCCTTCAAGGCTAGTTGTGCTTTCCACCTGATTGAGCCAATATCTTACTTGGATTTGCCATGCTCCTGAACACATAGGAGTTACTTGTTAGCAAGTGAGTATTGTTTGGGGTTTGCCTAGACCTAGGTAACGTAGGGTCTTGTTTCTATCTTGGGAGGAGCAAGAACATTGATCCAACTTCTTGTTGAGAGGAGGCAGTATCGAGGAATCGTGGATAGGGTACTCTTTTGGAGTTTGAAGAGCTGTGGTTTAGTCTGGGCCCTGCTGCTAGATTCCCAGGGCAATCTTGGCCAAGCCCTTGTCCCTTTCTGGGCCATAATCTTTTCCACAAGGGGTTGATTTGGCTAATCTCTGAGGGCTATTCCTACTCTGAAATTCTGTGATTTATTCAGAAATGTTACACTTCCCTAACAGATGGTTTTGTTCTGTGGGAACTGAGCCAAATGGGCAAATCTAGCAGCTTTAGAAAGTTGAAAATAGCCAGCTTTGCCTGGATTTTGGAGGGGATACCTTTATAAAAGGGCCTTGGGAATGTTCAGGAGCACAACTGGATGGAGGGGTGGGCAGGCGAGGGTAGCAGGCATCAGTCTAGGCCTGATGTGGGTGAGAAGGGAAGAGAGGTTGTTCTTAGGGAACACACCAGAAATAGACGATAGACTGACATCATGGGGTAGATGGTTTAGCATCATCTCTGGGTAGGCAGTTTCTGGTCACAAGCAGTTGATAAGCCCTCAGGAATGTGACACTGTCACATGGGAATGTGTCACTAGAGCAGCCAAAAGCTTTGGAGGCAAGGAGAGCAGTTCTCCCTTGTCACTATTCCCTCTGTGTGTAGGGTGGGAGGTTCTTAGCATTGGGTCATAGAGACCATATGTGGCAAGTGAATAAACCAAGTTCATAATGGCAGATAGGCCCAGTCCTTTAGAGGAAGGAAAAGTTGTAATGATTGCTTGATGTCAAAGCATGTAGGGTTGGATTTGCTACTGCTGAAACATTTTAATTTTTTTCTTGAAGACTTAAAGCAAGGTTTACAAAAGGAGAATTTGAACTCAGGACCCTAGGGGCTAAAATGAAGCTGAATGTTAATTGTTAGAGCTGCTTGTCTTATAGTAGGGGGCTGAGTTTTGCATGGAGCCACCTAGGCTCCCTGCTTTCTGATACATCTTGGCCAGGGTGTGCCCAGGGAAGTCTAGCTTGCCTGTACAATTGGTCTTGTCCAGTTTGTAGAAACATATGTAGACTCTGATTAATTGGTCTGGGTTAGGTCTGGGTTAGGGCCATCAGTATTTTTAAAGAGCTACCCTAGGGGGTTCTAACACTGGGCAAAGTTGATAACTACATCTCTAATGCAAGCCTTTGCTTGTTATATGCAAGAAAACTGAACCTGAGAAAGGGAAAGGAGACTTGTGCCCATGCCCACATGGCATGGATACAGCTGAGCTGAGCTGACACTTGGTCCAGTGCTCTTTCCACTCTAGTAGCTTGAGGTAAAGGTGGCCCTGACAGCTCAATTGGGCATCCTCTAAATTAGGCCAGAGGGCCTGGAGAAGATAGGAGTTATGCCCCACAACCCACAAGTGCTAGAGGAAAGGATGGGGTTTGAAGTAACTAACTGGACCCAAGGATAATGAGCAGCCCTTTTTAGAGAGTGAGTTCACTGTCTGGGCATGTGGTGAGGAGGGGGAGGTGGTCAGGGGGCGGAGGGAAGGATAGGACAGGATGGGAGGTGAGTAATGCTGTGGGCACCAAGGCATTCAGTTAGTGGGAACATTACAGGGAGTTGGTGAGTAAGAGCCCAAGGACCTGGTGACTTCACTCTCCATGTGGAAGTGCTGAGCTGGAGCCCTGTCCTGTGTCCAAAGCAGGGTGCCTGAGAAATGAAGATTGCTTATTCTCTGCTTCCTGCTTCAGCTGGATGGCCTTTACACCTGATTAGGGAGTGAGCCCAGCCATATAGAGCAGCCAGCCTCTTCTATGCCCTGGTCCCTGCTGCTCTTATCCTTTCAGAGTACATCAAGCTCTCTCACATGTCCTGGTACACCGTATCACAATGTGGTCTTTGATTATGTCCTCACTGTTTTATGTGTGGCACCCCAATTAGAGAATAAGCTCCTCCTATAGTAGAAAAGGGAGCTTTGTTCCAAGTCCTCCCAGGGGCATGGGAAGGTACTTAAATGTAGAGAACCAAGCATCACCAGGAAGGCACTTTGGGTTTCTATTCTCTCACCACTCTCAAAAGGAACTTTTTATTTGGGGAGAAAGGTGACTGGGAGCTTTAGGGTAGATGTCACACAACTTCATTCTGTGACACCCAAGAATTATGTCTTTTCCCTACTAGATGGGGAACACCTTGAAGTAAGGGCTTGTCGTAATCTCTGTATTCCCAGTACACAGCAAAATGTCTCCACACTTTGCAGGAGTTCAATAGCTGCTGAATTGGTTTGAGTCTATTTCTACTCCTATCCTTTCCCTTGAGTCAGATTAGATTTCCTAGAAGCCCTCTATCTCTTGGCCAGAGACTGTGGAAGCTAAGGAAAGAGGAAAGGTCTGCATCCAAGGGTTCCTGTCTATGGCACCCCTTGTATCCAAAAGTCTGTAACTACAGTTCTTAGCAGTAGTTGACATTTTGGGTACACATGCTTTCATATATACATATTTTTCTGTCTTTTCTTTTTTTTCTACAGGAGGGTCAAGTATAAAGAGCCAGAATGGAAGGTTAGATGGTGGACTCCTAAATAGTTTTTTTTTTTTTTGAGACAGAGTCTCACTCTGTTGGCTGGGCTAGAGGCTGTGGCATCAGTCTAGTTCACTGCAGCCTCAAACTCCTGGGCTCAAGCGATCCTTCTGCCTCAGCCTCCTGAGTAGCTGGGACTACAGGCACGGATGTGCCACCATGCCCGGCTAATTTTTTCTATATATTTTTAGTTGTCCAGCTAATTTCTTTCTATTTTTAGTAGAAACAGGGTCTCACTCTTGCTCTGGCTGGTCTCGAACTCCTGAGCTCAAGCGATCCTCCCGCCTCAGCCTCTCAGAGTGATAGGATTACAGGTGTGAGCCACCGTGCCTGGCCTCTGAATAGTTGTTTCTTGACACCACTTTTGAGAGAAGGGCCAACCCCACCATGAGCATCCTAGATCTACTCCAGAAAAGAAAGGCCTGAGTGCACTGCTGGCCACTAATGGAGGTATTTAGCCTGGGAACTTTGTAGTTGGCATTAGTTTCATTTTTAGCCTCTGCCTCCCACTGCTGAGTTTGGCATCTCCAACTTGATTTCCTTTTATTCTCCAAACCTTTTCTGAGAGTATATGGAGAGAAGCAAGCCATGTATGTCCCTTTGTTTCTTGAGCCCTTAATAAACCAGCTAGGAGGGGGCCCCTTCTTGCTTCTTTCTTTCTTCTTCATGCATGCCTCTTGCTCTCTGAGGTCAAGGGTTTGAGCCAGAGGCTTGAGGGCCAGGCTCTTTATGGCTCAGCCCTCGGCCTGGGGCCTGCTATTTGTGGGGATCAGCTTGGCCCAGGGTCTTCCTGATGTGAATGAGCTTTTGGGGAAGATGGTAAGTAGTCTAAACTTATTATCTATTTGCCCCCCAGTGCCTTTGTATAGGAAGGGGGTAGACTACTGTGTATGATTATTTGGCATGTGGGCCGGTTCTCTTTGGCTAACTTTCAGATAAGACCTTTACTGCTCATCTTCTATGGAAAGTAGAATGTAAAGAGAGCTATTAGTCCAGGTTTGAGGCCTTGCAGATAGTCAGTGGAGTTATCAGCCTACCAATATTTGATCTAGTCTAAGAATTGGCAAACTTGCCTGTGGGGCCTATTTTTGTATGTACTGTAAGAATAGGTTTTACATTTTTAAAAAGCATTGTTTAAAAAAGTAAAAAGAATATGTAACGGAGACCATATGTTGCTCATAGAAACAGTTTGTCAACCCCTGGTACTCTATGCTTTAGCCTACCAATTTACTGCGTACTCATTTCTTATATGTTCATTACTCCTTTATAGTCACCTCTTTCCTGAGCCAGACTCGAATCCTTTGAATCCTAGTTTATGATTGGGCTGCTTGTAGCAAATCATAAATCCCTTCCTTGTTGGTTACTAACTAACCAAACCACTCTGTGTCCTTCTGGTGTACACTTGGGGTTTTAGCCACTTCTGGTTAAAAATAAAATTGTATCCTTCTTGGAGTGGAAAGAACCTGTGACATGATGCTTTCCTCCAGCTCACTGTTGCTTTGTAAGACTTTACTTTTCATCCCAGATGGCGCCAAATCTAGTAAGTAGGCAGCTGCTGTTGATAGTAATTAAAGAGATTTGAAAACACAAACACAAAAGTCCAAATCTGTATTCAACAGGAGATTCCAGAGCTGGGACTAGCTCTTCCTGTTCCTTCCCCTACACTTCATTCCTGACTTTGTTGAGTCTCCTAAATTAAAACTGGCTTTTTGAGAAGGTGCCTCCTTTGTGTTGTTGTGTGATCACACCTGGATACAGGGAATTCTGGGTACTTTTGTAGCAAGACACTGAGAGTTTGGAGTAATGGGAGTGATGCTACAGTGTAGCTCTTGTGATAGACCAACCCAGCCAAGGAGGCATTCTCAGCTCCATCTGTAGTCCTTAAACCCTTTGCACTATGTTGGCTATTGTATGTTTATGTGGGTGTATGCCTGTTTGGGCACCCGTACCCATTCATGCCAGGTCTTTGGGAATCCTGGAGTGGAGGGAATATGGTGCCAATGCTAAGTCACTCTCCTGGAAAGGTCAGGATTCTAAGAGGAGTTGCCCCAGGTCTTCTCTGAAATGCCTTCTTTTTTCCCTGCTGCTGTGCCTGCCTTCCTCAAACATACAGAAGATTTTTGTTGTCCACCAAGCTCCAGGCTATTAAGCCTGGGAGACTCAACCACTGAGCTTCCTGACCCGGGGTAGTACTCAGGGCCCAAAGGGGTGAGCAACACTCACCAGAGCTGATTGTCCTCTCCCCTTCCCCAGTGTCCTGCACCTCTACCCCTAGTAGCATAATCAGTGTGTGAGGAACGTGCAAAGACTCTTCTGCCCTGTTAAGGACTGAAACATGTTTGTGGGTAGTCAGTGAGTAAGGTTGGTTTAAATGGTTTTTAGGTGACAATTAATGGTGAATATCCCAAGTGGAGTTGCCTCAGGTCTTCCTGTGAGTTTTTTGGGACCAGGGTCTGGTCAGCGTTGCTCAAGATTCAAGAGCAGGGAGAGTGGTAGCCATAAGATAAAGGTTGTAGGCTAATATCTGAATTGTTTTCAGCCATTATGTATAGCTGTATTAACTTGGGTAAGGCATTTAAGTTCTCTAAATCTTGGTTTCCTTGTTTTTAAAACGGAGGATAGTAATGATACCCACTTCACTGGGATTTATGAGAGTTAAAAGAGCTCAAGAGTGTGAGAGTATATTTGGTGGGGTACTTGCAATATTGAAGGTGCTTGATAAATGTCCTGTTTCCCTAAATCTTTTTCATCATATTTTGACTTTTTTAAATATTTGATATCAAAGAATTTTAGGACTCAAGTTCTGCCTTTAATTTGTAAGTGTGCCCCCTGGGCTGTGCTATATCTGTATTTTTTTTAATAGATGAGGAAACTGATACTTGAAGCACTGCCTTCTGCTGCAGTTCATTTTCAGGGAACAGTCTGAGAATCTGGGTGGGTGTTTCTGTTGCTTTATAAAGAGGGATCCCAGCTGTGGGGAACCTTGAAAGTCCCAGGATGAGGTAGTAGGGGAAAAGGAGAGGAGGTATATGAGACCCAGGGTGGAAAGGATAGTTTTGGGGTGGGGAGAATGGAGGATGTGCAGAGGAGAAAATGATTAGAGGAACCCTTACTCAAGAGGGCAAAGCAGTTTGTGAAAAATCAGTGGGGCCCCTCCCTTTTGCAGAAGCCAGGAGGCCTTGGCTGGGGCCCACCCAGGCCTTTGCTATGCTGATAGCTTTCACTTCTTCTTTGTGTGTGTGTGTGTGTGTGTGTGTGTGTGTGTGTAGTGTGGGTCCAGAGGGATCTTAGTCTGGTTGCCCTTCCAGGTCTATCTGTAGGTGGACAGGTTTTTCCATGTGGGATTGAAAGTGTGTTATAGTGGGCTCCCTCCAGTCTGAAGAGTGATTCCCCTGAGGTCTATGGGAGCTAGAGTGGGGAATGCTCATTAAGCTAAGCTAGTATCTCACTGGGGCCATGCAAACAGAGTCAGCTTCCTACTTGAATCTTGTTAGGCCTCCTTGTCTAGCTTTGTCTTCAGGGATTTCTGTCTCTGCCTATGGCACACCTCTCCCTTAAATCTGTTGAGCTGATGCCTAATATCAAGGGGGTGGGAAGGTCTCTCGATTCTCTTTTGAGAGATTCTGGGAAGAGGGTCACGGAGCTGAGAAAGGAAGATCTTTAAACTCATGGCTTTGGGAGGGTTTTCACTTGTCATATGTTTCTCTGTGGCATTTGGAAGGCATACATAGTGTTTCTTGCCTCTGTGTCTTGTACATGCTGTCTCTACCCAGGACTCCCTGACCTCTCCTTTTCCTTTTTTTACTGTAAAATTCTCATTTACCCTTTGAGAAAGGTCAGCTCTTTCTCAAGATACCTGCCTTTTCACCTCCCCTTGTCTCCCCACTTTCCCCATTATGTCCAGGATGCCCTTTCTTTGTATTTCCACAATCCCCTCTGATTATGTCTATCACTGACCTTGCTGTATAGAATGGTAATTCTCCATTCAATTGTTTGTATATTGTCTCCATCTGACAAAAAATATTAATACTCTCACATGCTCTTTCACTCTCTTACAAACACAGCAAACAGACATTAGAATTATCGCAAAGTCTGATCCATAATGGGCGTCTGAAAACTTGGTGGTATATGAAACCAGTGTGTCTAGTATGTGTGTATATATGTCTGTTTCAGGGTTGTAGGTCCTTTCTGAAACACTGAGGTAGGTAAGAGGTAGCCTTATTTGCTTTTCCAGGTCTTACTAGATTGTAGGTAGATTTTTAGGGTTTGCTTTGGATTATGGAACAAGGTATGTTGCCTGGGCCATTAGGGAGGCTACTGAGTAATTTCTGTAGAGAGATTCTGGTTGGCATCTTTATTGTTGCTATGTGAAGAAACTAGACCAAAGTTGGGGGAATTGGAGGAGGGTGCTTATTCTCCCCAAAGAATTGATATGTGTGTGTGTGAGTGGGGCTGAGTGGGTTCATGCATGCTCACCTCAGCATTAGGGAGTGTGAAGATTATATGTTTGTGGTGGTAGGGGTGCTAAAAAACCCTGGTATTGTTGCTGGATAGGTTAAATAGTTTCTACTGTTCTCAGTAAATTGGTAGCTGAGCTTGTGGTTTGGAGGGCAAGATGTGGCTTTATTGACTCATAAAAAAACAAAGCCAGCTTTTAGAAAAGTTATCCCAAGTTGTGTAGGGACCAAAAGTAATAAGCTGGATGCCATGTGTTCTCTTATCAATCCTTCCTCTGCCCCCAACAAGGACTTTTCCAAAGCAATCATAGATCTACAGAGCTCGAGAGCATTATTTGGGCTCTCTATACCTCTGCTTCCAGGAAAGTGGCCATAACAAAAATGAAGGCTGTGAGATAGTGACTATAAACACAGGCACCTGGGTTCAAGATCTAGCTCTACCAGTAAGAAGCCATGAGCTCTCAAATCTCCCCACTTGTGACATTAGCCATCAGCACATCCACTGGAGGTAGGTATTTTCAAGAGTCGGTATTTTCTTAAGGCCAATGTGATAAACCTTGTTCCTTGTTGGGGGCAAGAGCTGGATTAGGCTGTAGGGTTTGGTGTTGAGGAGCAACAGGCTGGGTGGGACTGAAGATATCCTGCTTAGGAGTGGCTGACCAAAGCCTCCCATAAAAGCCCTGCCACACTGAAGGTCTGCACTTAGTGAGGCAGTGCTGTGGAGTGACATCTGCCTTCCAACTTCTCATCCTGAAAGAGTAAGGAGGCCCTCCCTGAATATTCAGATGGAATGTTCAGTTATATTGTTTGCTTTATTTGCAGGCTGGGAAAGGAAGACAAGGGGGAGCCAGGGAGTCATCTGGTTAAAGAGGAGTGAAGGGAGATTCTACAATGAGTGGGTTCAGGCTGTGGTACCCCCTCACTGCCCCTTCCTCTTTGAAGTTTGTTAGAAGAGCTGTTCCCATGGGTCTGAAATCATTTTATTTTCCGAAGTGGTCAAAGTCACTCTAGGCCTAATTAAATCATGCTGCTTAGCAGAAATGCTGATGCTGGCATCTAAAATCCATGTGTAGCGAGACTGAGTGACATTTGGAAGCATTTATAAAATATAATTTTATTTTATTTTTACATCTCCTGGTTCATTAACCAAGGAAGACCATTGGCATGTAGTCTTCTAGTTTCCAACTGTAGGAGAAGCTGCCAATTTGTGTTTTTCCAGAAAATTCATGTTCTCAGAGTGCTTTGGACGATCATCATCTATCTCTGGGCATGGATCCTCCAAATGTGGAAGGTGCTCCTAGTGTTGTTGTTAGCTGTTCACCTTTCCTGTCCCTGTCTGTGAAATTAGGGGATTTACTGCAGATTATTCAGCCTGGTCAGGCAGAGAACTCCAGCTCCCTCCCCAGTCAACCAAAGCCTCCTCTAGGGAGAGGAAGTGTGGTAATGACATTATCTTTCCCCAGGCAGCCACGTGTTCTCTGAGAACAGGATGTGGGGAGGGCTGGGCCCCAGTCACAGGGTATGGGGGTGGGCACGGGAAAATGGGTTGGCCCTGTGGCCATGAGGATTGGTGCCTGCCTCCTTGGCTTTGAGAGGCATGAAGAGCCTCTGTATTCTTGAGTGTTCACTCATGTGTTCACCTCACTGCTACCCATGGCATATCTGTATTCTTGTCTTAAGAAAGACTGTACCTTTCTTAGGTATACTTGTGTGTAAGAGGGACAGCTTTTTGGCTTGCAGAAACTCAGTGGGGTGGAGTAGGCCAACGTAGGGCCCTCACTGTACCAGCCCATGCCTTGTGACTCCTTGTGACGGCCTGTAGCTATGGGCCATTTTGGCAAGGTTTCATTGGGGAACTAGGCCCCAGTGGAGAATGGGACTGCTTTACTGCTGTTTTCCAGGGCCTTAGTTCTTTGCCTCCCTCTAAAATGACTCCTTAGCACATTGAGTTGATTTGCATGTTCAGCTTCCTTTCAGGCCCCATTCTTCTCTTTTCCCTGCCCCCACTGCTTCTGTTGGGGACCTTTGGAGATGTGCTGCCTGGGGTGGGGAAAAGAGGATGTAGCTAGCTTCCTGTGCAAGGGAGGGTGGGGCGCCTGCCTTCCTGCCTGTCTGCCCAGCTGCCATTCACTCAGTGCTTGAGGAACTGCCTGAAGAGTTCAGTTCCGAGTCACCAGAGTCTAAGAGGCTCTCTGGGGCCTAGGCATGGGGCTTTGCTCATGATGGTCTCTCTTCATAATTCTCTACCATGGGGATAGCTAGGCATTCTTTTCCTGAAATCACAATGCTGAAAGGGACTTTAGAGGCCAACTAGTCCAACCACCTCACAGATGGGGAAATGGAAGCCAAGAGAGTCCTAAAAGTCCTATAAGGAATCAGTGGCAGAGCTAAGATGAGTAGAATTCTAGATGGTCAGACTTAGAGCTCTCTCCTTCCCCGCATACTGCTAATCCAGAGGGTTGCAAACTATTTGGCTGAGCTGCCTGATGAGTTGTAACCTCCCTTTGATCAGAACAGCTCTACTTTTATGTCCTTCGTTTTTTTCTTTTCTTTTTTTCTTTTTTTTTTTGTGAGACAGGATCTCCCTCTGGTCACCCAGGCTGGAGTGCGGTAGCACGATCACAGCCCACTGCAGCCTCAAACTCCTGGGCTCAAAAGATCCTCCTGCCTCAGCCTCTCAACTAGCTGGGACTACAGGTGTGTGCCACCATGCCCAGCTATTTTTTTATTTGTTTGTAGAGATAGGATCTTACTGTGTTGCCCAGACTGGTCTCAAACTCCTGGGCTCAAGTGATCCTCCTACCTCAGCCTCCTAAAGTGCTAAGATTACACATGTGAGCCACCACACCCAGCCTTCTTTCATATATTGAAGTCTTGTGTGATTTTCTTTTTGGGAAAGTGAGGAGGCAGGAAGCTGCTAAAATAGTAACAAAATTGAAAACCACTGAGCAATACCTACCTATTATAGTTGGGAACACTCAGACCTAGAAGGGGAAGGGAGTGGCCCAAGTTTACTGGGACCAGACCCAATTTCTGGACCACTGTTCTTGGCTAGTTGCTCCCAGCTAATGATGTAGCTCCCTCTACCACAAGAAGGACGGCCCCTACCCTGTACTGCCTTGCTCTTCTCCCATCTCAAGGAGAACCCCTTTTGTAGTACCCTACAACAGAGCTAGGAGGCAGAGGTCACTCAATTTCTTGGGTGAAATAAAGGACAATAGGTAAGCCTTTGGAAGAATCTTCTTGTAACCTTAAATAAGAGAAACTTGGAAGGGTTAAGAATAGTGTACTAGTAGTTGAAGAGACTGGGGTTCTAGTTCTGTCTCCTTCAACTTGAGCATGTTGTCTTTTATGTCACTGAGCCCCCATTTCTCCCTTCTGTAAAATAGCACTTGTCTCTGCCCTGCCTTTCATGCATGATTGAATTTGGTGAGAGAAAGCATGTGGGCAAGTTTCTTGTAAACTGTAGAGCACTGTGCATATGGGGCTAGGATGATTATTGTATACGGTAAGCCAGAATCTGGATTGGATATGGGGTTGCAGGTGGAAGGAATTAAAATTTATCAAACATCTACTACATGCTAGGTACCAAGCCAGGTGCTTTTCTATTAGTAAAGGAGATAATGTCATCCTTACAACAATCCTGTAAGGTAGGTGTTCTAATATTACTTCCATTTTAATGTAGGGAAACTGAGGCTTCAAGAGGTCTAGGGACTTGTAATGCCCTAGGGACTCCCTTCAGAGCCCAGGCTGTCAGGTATTTGTGAAGAGACCCTTGAGAATGTACTATGGTTTCAACTGACCAGCCCACTCCCTGCCTTATTCCAGCCTCCTTCCTCTGGTGGGGATGGTACTGTGTCTTGTTGCCTTAATCTCTCAATCCTTAGCCCTTTTATCCTCAGCTTTCCTTGGTGGTGCACCAGGCACAATTAGGTGCCCTTGTTTTGGCCTTTAGCTGATCGGGGAGCCCTATGAGTCAACCACTTTTGGCTGACAATAAGGCCTTCCTACTACCCAGGGGTGCTGGTAGTAGGAGAGCCAGGGTTTTGTAGCTAGCCAGACCTAGTTCTTGGTCAAGGTCATACAGCCAGAACATGGCATTTGCTTCTTTGAGAGTTAGTTTCCTCATTAGTAAAATGGGTTTAAGGATGTTTATCTTTATGTTTCTCATGTCCAGGGATGTGCTGGTAAATGTTTAACAATCAATTGTTTGACAAAGCCATGATTTGTACTGTTTGTCAACTCCCATGCTATAAATACATGATGGCTGATTTGAAGCTACTGACACAAAGTCCTTGATGGAGCAATTGGGAAGAGATGTGCATGATTAGCAATAGCGCAAGCTGGTTCCAGTGCACCATTGCTAGTCATACCTATCCTAGACTCCTGCCCTCATCCTTCCAAACTGCTTATACCTGCATGCAAATTCAGCATCCTTTCCTTGTGCCTCTTCTGTTCTCCTAGTTTCCAGAACATCCAGGAAAGGGAGAGCATCATTTAAGGTCTGCTCCTTGCCTAAAAGTTCCCCCAGGAAAGAGTGAATGTGAAGTGTTTAAGAGGCAGAGAACTCAAGAGAGCTTTGGGGCCCTAATTAGAGCATTTTGATCAACGTGTTTTTTTGGCTCCTGAGGTATCTGCACTGGCTGTTTCCTCCCACTGTCTGATTCTTAAATGGAAGGGAGGATGGTTGAAGACTCTGGACAATGGCCTGAGGGCTTGACACACTTAGCTATCTGATTGGAATTCCAAAGTTTCCAGTCTTTCTCCTGCTTGCAGAGCCTACTTTGCTGGGTCCTAACTTTAAGGTCTCTGTCTTGGGGATCTCTGGGCTAGAAAGCATTTTGGAGGACCATACCTTTGGCCCTATGCTCTCATCGCAGCAACATCTGTGCAAGATGATGCTTATTTCAACTTTTCAGATGGGAAGAATCACCCGGGGCACTTGCTAAAATACTAATTCCCAAACCCCTCCTCTGGAGAGTCTGTTTCAATAAGCTTGGAGTGGCATCCAGGAATCTGGGTTTTTTGACTAGTGCCACAGGTGAATCTTTTGATCAGTGAAGTTTGGGAGACACCTCATTAAGCACTGCACAACACTTCTGCCAGGGTGGCATCATTATGCCCATGTCACAAGTGGGAAGATTTGAGAGCTCATGGCTTGTTACTGGTAGAGCTAGATATTGAACCCAGGTTTTCAGAATATAAAGGTATGTTTTTCCTCCTACAGACATTACTTTAGTGCACAGTAGTGTATGTGGTGGTGGGTAGTGATGATTCTAGATTGGGAGAAGCCAGCATAATCCCTGCCCTACCTTACAAATAGGGAGGCCAGGGTGCTGAGTGATCTGGGAGCAGTAGCAAGACTGAATGCATCTTTGATCTTTTGTGGAGGTGGGCTCTGTTCAACCCTGGAGAGCTATTTACCAGGCCCAGTGGCCCAGATGTCTCTGCAGTTACTCTTTTCTTGCTGTATTTCCCTTCCATTAGGCATCCTGTAGTCATATTAACACCAGGCCATGAAAGACTGATTGGTTTGGGGAGCTATAATCTATGCCAGGGGATTCCAGATCTGGCTGGGCCTTGGAATTATCAGAGACTCTTAACTTCTCATGCCGGGCACTACTTCTGGCCTAATAAATCAGAATCTCTGGGTAAGACCAGGGAATCTGTATTTTAAAAACTTATCCCAGGTGATTCTAATGAGCTAGCTTGGAGACCCAGCTTGTGATCTTCTGGATACCATCTGAGTGAGTTTGGAGGTCCTGGTGGGTTGCGTTGAGGAGCAGAAACTTGTGTATGTTGGTGGGACATAACTGGAGAAAATGGCAAGGGAAAGTCCAGAATGAGGAAGGAAGATCAGGCAGCCTTTGAAAAGAATAAGGTAGCATAGGTGCTCCTATTGTGTTCTGCCTCCCCATAGGGTTCTGCTTCTTGGAGGAAATCTCCATCTCTCCTAAGAGAGAAAGCATTTAAAATAACGCAGGAGTGTGTGTGTTTCTAATTGTTGTGCATAGCTTCATATTATCTAGCCAACTAGAAATCTAATCACACTTTTAGATTTTGCCTCCAAGGTGAAAGAGTCCTTTATGCTAGAAGGGCTCTTTGAAGGTCTTCCTAGGCAGCCCCTATCCCTCTGTAGTTAGACAGGTTTTTGTTTTGAATCATTCCTGACAGGTAGGATATCTGTAATAATATGGCTAAAAGGGGAAGGATTGGTAATCATCATATTCTACTTAATGATGTGTTAGGTACTATCATGTTTATTATTTTAACTTAAATCTCCCGGTAACCTTGTAGTGAGGTTGATATTATGAGAGCCATTGATTAGGAGACTGAGTTTTAGAAGGAGGAGGGCCAAAGAGGCTCCAAAGCCTCTTTCTACTATTCCACACTTTGCCCCACAAAGAGCTAAGACCATTATATCTAGGACAGTGGCTCCAATTTTGTATGTTCCCCAGATACCAGGTTTAGCTGTCAACTCACCAGCAAGATAGGTAGAAAGTCTACCTTAGCCTAGCCCTGGGGTTACAGGGTGGGGCAGAATTGCCATGAGCAATGGGTGGAACCCAAGCTAGGGCTGGGATGAGTTCCAGTGTACTTCAGAGATGTGATGGTGTGTGTTCCTCAGCAGAGGTAGTGGAGCCCTCTTCTGGTGCTCTGGGCAGAGCTGACATCTTCAGGTAGCCAAAAATGGTCTGTTTCTAGTCTACAAATACTTCCTGTGAAACTTGCTGGCAGGAAGCTGGGTCAAACAGGAAACTGATGTGAGAGAGTGAAGCCCAGCCGGGTGTGGCCCCAGAGAGGGGCTTTGCCCATTTGCAGACTTACTTTATTAACAATGGGCCTGCTTGCCTTTTATTTCAGCAGCTTTGAAATTTTATGGGAATTAAAGAAATCTGTTGTCCTTGACTGCCTGGATACAAACCCATTCCTCAAATTCCCTGCCTCTTTCTCTGCTATGTGCCCTCCTCAATCCTCAGCTTGAGTCTTGGCTGCTTCTGTTACTGGGGTTCTTCCCAACCAGTTGCTATCCAAGTTTTTGCAAAGGAAGCTGGAAACAGGGCTCTCTGAATTTCCTTCCATGTTGTTATAAAAGATTTAGTCTTTCTAGAATGGATGGTAGTGAATGTCCCAGAGGCTGAAAGTTAGGCCTAACTTCTATGAAAAGCTAGTTTTGCATGGAAGAAAGTTGGTCCAGCCTCCTCTACATTGTCTCTCCAGATCAACAGTAGTGTGTGTGAAGTGTCTACTGTTTTCTTTTTTTTTTCTTTCTTTTCTT
>VBSM01000937.1:3870170-3884329 GCA_008086735.1 Cheirogaleus medius | reverse complement strand
TAAAGAAGGGAGAAAGCACTCATAAGATTACCACCCTAAAACCAAGCCTAACACTTGGACATGATTCAAATCATCTTTGTATGTATACTTTTTACAAAGTTGAGGTCATGCACTGTATGAAAACTTGTTGTTTAGACTTTCTCACTTACTATTACTAAAATGTCTTCCCTGGGCATGAAATAGTCTTCATAAAGATTTTACATGGCCATACAACAAGCCATCCTGTGGCTGGGTCATATAGACTACCTACTTAAGCAAAATGGCTAACCATTTAAAAAATTAATCTTTGATTTCTTTTAATGGAAGACTTTTGTACTTTGTAACAGGAATTGAGCATATTGGTTTAAATTGTGAGGTTTAGATTTAGACCTAGATTTAAACCCTATTTCCTCCACTTAATAACAATGTGACTTTAGACAAGTATCTATTGCTTTATCCCCAATGTGGAGATAATACTCTCCACTTCACAGGGCGATTGCTGGTATTAAATGGAGTAGCACATATGAAATGCCCAGTGAGCAGCAAGTCTTGACACATGAAAGCTACTGCCTGTTGTTATTACTACTACTACTACTGTCACTACCAAGTTTTCAGCCAAAGGAACAAATCTCTAATTATGAAATTTTAGCTATCATTGGCCTGGGTTAGGGAATCTATTTGTAAAGGTGGTGGGTACTTTTTCTAGTGCCTGTGAAATCAGATGTGTGGCTGCCTGTTTCTTTGGTCTGGGCCTGTGCCTTTGTCCCTCTGTCCATTTGTCCCTCTGTTGACTTGGCTTTGGTAACACCTCTGTGCTGCCCACACCCACCTCTGTTGAGGCCCTCTTCTTCTCTTGTGCCTAAGAGACCAATGAGACATAAATACAAGAAGTGTTAACAATGCAAGGCTGTATATAGAACCACAGACATCAGCACTGAAATGGTCCTTGGAGATTAACTAGTTTAATTGGTTTTCCCCACCCCATTCCTGCCTTTGCACAGATGAGGGAAACTAAGGCCCAGGAAAGAGATAAGAGTTATCTAAGGTTGTAGATTGAGCTGGTTACAGTGCTAGGCTTGGAACCCAGTGTTCTTTATCCTGTTCTTAGCTTGCTTCTGCGATTATCTATCAATGCTGTAGATAATCCAAGCTGTAGATCAGAGGTACCGTGTTTCCCCGAAAATAAGACCTGCCCATCAAATAAGCCCTAGCAGAGTTTCTAAGCATTTGCGCAATAGAAGCCCTACCCCGAAAATAAGACCTAGTGATAGGCGTGGCTACGCAACGCATCTGCACAACCCATGCATTTTGTCGCGGAGTGGTAAAGAAGACAAGCAGCCCTTCTCATCTGCCCCATCGTGATAGCTACTATCCCAGAGGTGCCCGGAAAGGTGCGGGCAGCCCCACCCACAAGGTCGGCTCCCCCTGTTAGGTCCGGCCATCCTGTGCATGCTGCAAGCTGAGGCTTTGAGGGGAAAATAACACACCCCCTGAAAATAAGCCCTAGGGTGTCTTCTTGAGGAAAAATAAATATAAGACCCTGTCTTATTTTCGGGGAAACACGGTAAGAAGAGAATGCTGTGGACTGGAGCTGGCTAGAATAGATGCCTCTTCCTGAAAGAGGCATAGTTAGCACTTGCTTCCTCTTGGTTGTAAGCTGTTTTACATTCTTGTTTGCCCCTTGGTAAGTATTGCCCTGTGGCTGTGTTTTTTATCTTCAGTAAGGTGGTTGGGAGCAGGGGCTGCGTTATTGCTTGTTCAGGTCAATATTCCCACCAGTATCTAACTTTCTCAGGTTCTTAGCATCCTGGTTTTCTCCTCTGTGGTTGAACAGATATATTTGTCCCAGGCTCTATTGAACACAGAGCCAGACAACTAACCTGCCTTCTTTAATCTCATCCTAGATCAGTGTGCGGGTGACCACCATGGATGCAGAGCTGGAGTTTGCTATCCAGCCCAACACCACTGGCAAGCAGCTGTTTGACCAGGTAATGGAGGGACTTGTTGCTCCTTAGCCTCCTCCTCTTCTCCTAATAGCTTCCATCATAATGCTAACCATCCATGCCTTCTGTCTCTTGTCAGAGGATCTCTTTCCCTACTCACTCCAAGATAGGTCAAAACAAAGGCTGACTATAGCCTTAATAAAAAAGGGGGCAAAGTTTAACTTTGGCAACCTGTATCCCATGGCCCTGATTAATCCTATCTTTGTTAGGAGGGGGTATGATTCTGTGCTAGATACATTACAAATGTTAGCACATGGAGCCTTCCTTTCAACTCTGAAAGATGTTAAGTGATGGCTTCTCCATTTTAATGATGAGGATCAGAAGTTAAATTTAATTGCACTCAGCTGGTATCTGGCTGGGATTTGAACCCCACATTCTTGCCACTGTACCACACAGCCTCTGTCACATTTTTTTGCTTCCTAGTAGAAGGAAACCAACTTATCCTCAATGTACGTATCTCTCAAAGGAATGCTGGACTTAGGATGACACTGGGGGTGATGGATGCAGTGGAAGGGTACTTCACCTCCTGCAGGCATACCATGGAGATAACTGCTTAGTCCCTTTTGGTAAAGTCATTTCCATCTCCAACCCAAGGGGTATCCCCTCACTGTGAATCACCACTGTCAGAAAGGATGTGCTGTATAATAACCAGGTGGGAACTACAGAATCTTTTAGCATTCAAATACTCCCCAGGGACCAGGGGAATGTGCCATCTGTGGCCAGATTTCTAGGAGCAAAAATGAGGCTCCCATTTCCAGAGACTGGGACCTCACAAAATCGGCCATTATCCCATTTTCCCACCAGCCTCTGGTGGGGTGAGGGTCTGATTTATTGTCCAGGATGTTGGAGCTGCATATCACCTTGATAGAGTCTCCTGGCCTTCTTGCTTCCCTTTCTCCCTTGTTCTCTGGGTCCCTTTACTGTATGAGAAGTTCCCTGGGGTTGAGGAAGGGAAGGAAGAAAGAAGGAGGAGGCTGTGTTCAAATGGGCTAATTCTATTCCTGTGAATATTCCTGACTGGTGAGAGGAAAGATAAGTCTGGAATGGAGATGGGGGTGAGATGGGGGTGAGATGGGGCTGTTTTCCAATCAGGTCTCTGTGTAAGAGGAAGGAAGGGATGGCTAGAAATCTGAGGACAGCTTGGATATGCCCTCTAAGTCCCTGATGTTACACAGAGTGGGGAAAATTGTTGTCTGGGGCTAATACAGATGATAGTTAACATTTGTCCAGGGCTTACTGTATGCCATTTCTATATTTGACTATCACAAAGCCCTATGAGTGCAGGAATTAGTACTGGCCCATTTTAAACATGAGGAAACAGCATTCTCATCTTCTTAGATAGACCTTGGGGAAATTATTGAACCTCTGTGGGTTGGTATCCTCATACCCACTCCCCAAAGTCTAATATCTATCTCAGTAGGCTTTTTGTGAGTATATTATGTTTTATTTCTTGCCTGTTATCCAGAAAAACTGGTTATGGTGGCATATAAGGATGCCTAATCCAAAAAGATAAATTAGAAAGAGATGAGAAAGATAATAAGAAAATACAAATAGAGAAGAGGGTGTTATGTAAAGCATCCAGCATGTAGTAGAGATGTAATAAATGATAGCTTCTTTTCCAATACCGTGATGCTTCTCGTCTCATTAATGAGCTAAAGTTGGGAGATGGGCTTAATGATCCTCAGAATATCTAACTTTGGATTTAACTGAAAGTTGCTTCCTCTCTGGAATTTGTTTTGTCTTTGTTTTGTTTAAATTGGTGAAGTGTAATCATTCATATTTAATTTATGAAAATACAAATTAGTGTGAGGAATATTTAAATACATATTTAGTACAATTAACGTGATGTGCTGACATTCACAAAGCTCACAAGTGATTATAGTGCTAGTCTGGAATGAATAAATGCATCCTGATTATATTAAGGTTTTATATTCTCTCTTTGCATGCAGTTTTTTTTTCTTTTATTTTTTATTACTTTTTTTCTTTTTTTCCCTTTTTCAATGATGGTAGATATAATGGCTGCAGATGCATGCAGGTTTTATATTGGAGAGTTTCCCAGCTGTAGTATCTAAGTTATCTTTCCAATCTTGTTATCTCTCAAAAACTTTATCTGTGGCATTTATTTTTGCATTCCATTTCTTTTTCTCTTTCATTTTTATTCTCACTATTTCAATTTCAGTCAACCCTTTTTGTAAAAAAGAGGGAAATACCTCCCCTGACTATGATTAGCTGTTGGTGTATGTGGGGGGTGGGGCTAGCTGCCAGGGGGCACATCTCTTCTAGACAGGCTTCTTACTGTCTCTGGGACAAAAGGGAGGAGGTATCCACATAATACATAGGCTTTTGGGCCCTTTGTTTTAAACAGCAGTTTCATTCTGGGCAGCAACTATAGAGGGGAGGGTGTCAGTCAGTGCAGATTTTATGGTCCAGCTGGGAGCCAGAGGCTCCTTTGGCTTCTACCTAGACTCCTTCCCAGAGCCTTGATTGTACTCACTCCCCCTCCCAAACCAAATGACGCCATCCCTTGCCCTCGACACTGGGGGCTTTGTTCCTTTGCATTGGAGGGGGATGGCTGCGGAGGGTGAGGAAGGCATGATTTAGAGCTTGGGGCAGAAAAAAATCTTTGAACAAAGAGGTTTATTAACTTTGAAAAGCCGCAAGGCCTGGTAATTTTTTTTTAGTGTTGGTTTGGTTTGCATACTGTGGGTGTGGTTCTGAGGGAAGCCCAGATGGTAGGGAGCCCTGGCCAGACTGGTGTGCTAGTTCTGAAAGCTACTGCTTACCATACAAAACCCTTGAGAGACTTGAGTTTTCCATACTGGTTGGGGAGAGGAGAGGGAGGAAACCAGGAAGTTCATGACTTCCCATCTAGAATATCAGTGTTGTCTTGAGAAGTATCATTTATTTACCTGCTAGGGACTATCCCTGGCTAGGTACTTTCACCTCTCTGAGGCAGAGTTATTGTGAGGATTAAAGAACATACTGTAGGTCATGTAGTTAGTAAATTGTGACATGGAGTTTTGAATACAGCTCTGATTGCAAAACTATACCTTTCCTCCACTGCACTACTCTGCTTGGGGTGAATGAGGCTGTTTAGTTTGGAGAAAACTCAGGAAAGATGTATTCTCTGTTTTTAGAGGAAACTGTCTTAGAAAGGAGGGGACAGTCATGTTCTGTGAGGTCAGAAGAGTCAGAGCTGGGACCTCATAGGTGAAAACTACAGGAGAAAAGATTTGAGCTCAAGACAAGGAATTGAGCATTTGGCCCTCTTGAGGCTAAGGCAGGTCAGGACGAGAATCCACAGAGGTATGTGATCACAGGCAGTTGGGGGATATGAGATCTTGTCTCTCTTTAACTTGATGAGGCTTACGGGAGGAAGTCTGTTCTCTCTGGCCCTTGAGACCCATCATTCAAGGAGGCCCTCCTGGTGGAGCCAGGGCCTGGGAGGAAGGAGCTGGCCTCCTTGGGGAGAATTGAAAAAAGCTCGAGGACCATCCTGGAACCCAGCAGTCATCTGGCTGATGACCAGAGAGGAAGCAGACGGGAGAGGAAGCACTCTCCTTGGCACCAGCGATAAATAACAGGCAACGGTGGGATGCCATAATTTGAGGAGGCCCAGGGCCTGGTGGGAAAGGGAAGTGGGGCCCAGAGTTCCTTCCATTTACCTCTGTTTCTTTTTGTGAGTGTGCTTACAGCTAGGGAGGAGAGTGAACATGTTTTGCTAGAGTGATTCTGTCACTTGCCTCAACTTCTGAAGCCTGGGCGTCTTTAAAAGGCTCTTGATCATAGATTATATAGGTGCCACTAAGGGGCAGTGCTGCCACTATGAGTTCTACTTTGAGAACCCTCTGTTTGGCTCCTCCCTAGCCAGGGTCTCTAGCTCTAACTATAGGCTACCTTTACCTGCCCCCTCCTCTCAAGGTCTTTGAGCTCTAGGAGAGAGGTGAAATCTCAGCATATATTCATTCATTTGTTCATTGACTTATTCAATATTGACTAAAAGGTTATTCTGTTAAACATCATCTCTGACCTTAAGGAACTTGGAGTTCCTTAACCTATAGAGGCATAGAGAAGCATATTCTACTCTCTTCCCACAAAGAATGAAATAAGCACCCTTGAGGCTCAGGTTGGATGGGGTGACATATAAGGCATAGGATCTGGCGTCAGCCATAGATTCAAATTCTGTCCTGCTACTTAGCTGTGTGACCTTGGATGGCTCATTTAGTCTCTCAGAACTTTCCTTTCCTCAGTAAAATGATAATCACACTAATCTCAGAGATTTTGTGATTTAATCCTCAAATAAATAAATTGTCTGTTGTATAGCAGGCATTGTAATGTTGGTTGTTCTTATTAAGGGCTAAATAAATAGGTGGCAATTGCCCTGGGAGTTTAGATGAGGGAGCTGTGAAATCAGGAAGCTTTTCTGACTCAATAAAGTACTTAAGACTCAAAGACTCTGCATTGAGGACAGCAAACCTTTCTGTTCTTTGTTATGTTTTTATTTGATAAAATAACTAGCATTTTCAGGTTTTCTGGTGCCTTTTATCAGCTGTGTCCTCTGTAACCACACCTCACCCTTTGCCTGATTCTAAAACTTAGAACCCCACCAGCTGAGTGTGTTCTCTGTTATAGAGCAGGTGGCCACTTGAGCACAGGCAGTGTGGAGTAACAGAAGCAGTGATGGTGGCTCCAAGAAGGGCTACATTCCCTGGTTCTCCTCTTTAGGCCCCAGCCTTGCTTCCTGACCCTACTCTGGGCTTTTGAAATGGCTGATGACATCACTAGTTTGTTTACTCAGATAGATGCATGGGGATAGATATAAGGAAGGAGTCTCTTTGCTCTATTACTGACCTGATCTCCCCTTCACTCTCCAGACCTCAGATGTAGGCTGCCTCCACATATAAAACTGAGGTAAAGGAGGTTATTTCTTACATCCAGAAGCTCCTGGTAATTAGTGAGGATTTTCTCAGAGACAAATATCTTCTGCTCACTGGACCTCAGTTTTCTAGTTTATGTTGCTTGAACTCTATAACTCTCCATAGTCTGTTTTGGGGATTTTTGTGGTGGGGATGAGTAGAATACACATCCTCCAGTTTCTTAAGCCAGTATCTTACAAACTGAAGTCCTACTCCCTCTAGGTGAATGTGGCAGGTTTTAGGGAGGACATAAAACTGTGAGATAAATGTGATTTACTATCTTGGAGCATCAATTTTACTTGTAATAATTTTAAAAATTCAATATTTAAGGAGTAGCAAGTAAAAGTCACATAAATGATTAAGACTAAACCTGAGGCTTCAAAGAAATTATGGCTGGCTTATAGCCATCTACTTATTATCTCCCCCCACCCCATCTCACCCTGCCCCCTGTATCCCCTGGGTATATACATTAATTATTTTCTACTGCTTGAAGATTTCTTCCATGGCAGCTTTGAGAAATATTCACTCAGATCGGATGAGCTGGTAGTCTAGGATCAAAGGGAGCTAAGAAAGATTTTTTCTTTTCCTCAGGGATGGAGCCATTTCTCAGAGTAGAATGATAAAGACCCTATTCACTGGAACCACAGAGGTTATTCCTGGAACTGGGAGCTAGATGCTCCTCTCCTACTTGAAAATGAGGTTTCTCTTTTCTCAGGAGCGGAGGTCTCAGCTGGAAGCAAAGCTGGAAGCAAGCAAAGCTTGGCCCCATTTCCATGTCCTGAGACTTGGAAATGGGGCCAAGAGTTGCATGATCAAATGGTTCCCAGTACCCCATGGACCTTAATTAGAGATTTCCTTATAGCTTGAGGTCAGGGGTCATCCCTTTGTGTCCTTTGTTCTTTTTCAGTCTCAAGTCTGACTTCAGACCATATTTCCTTCCCCCTACATCCTCACTTCCTTACTTTGGGACTTCAGTGCAGGCTAAGAGAGATTGCTAATCGCTTCAAGCCCTAGAGGCTGGGGAAGTGAAAAATTTATGTTTCTGATTTCTTTATGTTTACAAAGGGATCATCAGTGCTCAGAGACATCAAAATCTTTCACTGATCCTGAAATCTTTCTTTTGACATCACTTTAGCTATTTTTTTATCTGACTTTTCTGAGCTACTCTGGATCTCAGAACTACTTTGGCCCCCATGATCCTCCTCCTCTCATCACACCATACCCAGCCACTAGTGAAACTGACAACATGGTGCAAAAAAAGGCAAAGGAGCTCACTCCTGGATCTCTAGGACTGTCTGCACAGTCTGTGCCTGCCTCACTTCCCTTCAGTCCTGGGGGCTCTGAGCCTCTACAACTGGCCTGTTTGTACAGGCAAAGGCTGGTTGCTGCTTGTCTTACACTGTTTTGTGTTGGCGTAACAGAATACCTGAGACTGGGTAATTTATAAAGAAAAGAGGTTTATTTGGCTTACAATTCTGGTGACTAGAAAGTCCAAGAGCATGGTGCCAGCATCTGCTTGGCTTCTGGTGAGGGCTTTCATACTGCTTCATAATGTGACAGAAGGTTAAGCCATCCATAAGGGTGGAGCCCCCATGACCCAAACACCTTCTATTAGGCTCTACCTCTTAATGGTTCCACCTTCTAATATGGCTGCACTGGCAGTTAAACTTCAACATGAGTTTTGGTGGGGACAAACCACATCCAAACCATAGCACCACTCTACTAGTTCTGTTTCTAGTCTGCCCCCTCTGCCCATGACCTAGTATCTTGGCCCTGATGATCCATTTTTTCTTTAGTGTCTTCAGTGGGGTTCTGAGACTCTCTATTTCTGTCTTTCTCTCTCAGGGCTGCATTGTTTCTTAGAACTTGTTTCTTCCCACCAATTGCATCTGGACACACTATTTTTCTGCAACCCTGTGGGAAATCATCAGAACTGTTAATTGGGCCTATCTTAGATCTAGGATGAAATAAGAGGTGCTTTAAAAATTCTTTCATGTTCACACCCACCTGCTCCCTGCATCTTCTGCAGGAAGCCAACGTCACATTTCAACATAAGGCACAAGCCACCATGCCTGGCTTGGATTATTTTTCTTAACCATTTACAAAATAACCTTGTAACCTAATTAGTAGAATGGCAAAACTTAAGAGAAGAAAGAGATCATTTAAGCCACACCCCCAGTTTGAGTAGATGAGGAAGCTGAGGCTGAGAGAGGGAAATGTGCTACCTTAAGATCACATAGCTAGTTAGAGATAGTACTGAGACTTTGGCTCAGGTTTCCTGATATCTGATTCAAGCTATAAAGGGAAAGGGTGACCTGGTGAACAATGAAGGTTGATGCCTTGGGGGCATAGCTTTTCCCCAAAGTGGTTGTTGCCTGGGTCTAGTGAGAAAGCCAGGAAACATATCTAAATGCAGAGGTGGTCAAAGTTCATTATATGGATGGCATATCTGGGCCAGAAGAAAGACAAGGCAGTTATTCACTGGAGAACCCCAGGGAGCCTAAGCTCCTGTGAGCCCTTGGCATTAGAAGATAGCATGCTAGAGAAGAAAGGGTATAGGCTTTGGAGTCAGACACATTAGGGTTCTATAGCTCTGTGATTTGGTATTATTATTATTATTTTTAATCAGGAAGCACATTGAACCAGAATAGGTTCAGAGAGACTCCCAGTTCTCTGATTTTGGATAGGTTGCCTCCGTAAGTGTAAGTTTCCTCATCTATTAAATGGGAATAATTGCTATCTCACAAGGTTGTTTAGTTTTCAGTACCTGGCATGTGGCTTAATAAATATGAACTATTTTTTCCTTAGGGTCTCTGAATCTCTAGATTGTCAACTCTAGGTGTGACTGTGGGGCCTGACTTTGGATGCAGTGGAGGGGTGTGTATGTGTATGTGTGTGTTTATGTGTGTTTTGAGGCGAGATATTAATTTGTTCACAGGGAAGGAGATCAATAGCACTGGGTCCTTGTTCCCTGCTTCTGTCTCTAGGTACATTTCTTAGATTCTCTAGTCACCTCACCCTAACCCTCCACTTCCATCCCCCCCCAAATAAGAAAAGATAAAGAAGACTGCCTGATGCCAGCCTGACCTCATTGGGATATGGCTCAGCTTCATTGCTGCCATCCCCATGGCGGGCATGCTGGGGTTGAGCTGACAACCAGACCATTAACATGCTAATGTCAGGGACTAGAGAACAGACCTCATCTATCTTCTCCTGGCAGCCTCCCTTTCCTGCCCACTGCCAGGAGGCCCAGAACAACAGGGGGTCCCTCAATTACTATACTGAGGTACCCACCTTGTTTCCACCCTCATTTCCACCCTTAACCTGTGTGAGTGTAAGAGGAATCACGACAAATGCATCTTAGCACCCAGGAAAGGCACAGCTTCAGGGTATATAGATATCACAGCCTCTGTTATGACTTATCAAACATTCCTTCTTGGGGTATTTTAAATGGGACTCAGTCTTAAGGGTGTGGGCATTATTCCCAGTTGCTAAAGATAAAGGACAATATACGGGAGCAACCCAGGAGAACAAGATGCAGGAGTTAATCAAACTATCTCCACCTTTAGTCTTTTTTTTTTTCCCCATAGATTTTACCTAATATCTTTTTTTACATTTTTTTTATTATTTTCTTTTTATTTCAGCATATTTTGGGGGTACAAATGTTAAGGTTACGTATATTGCCCTTGCCCCCCTCCCCCCCTCGAGTCACCTTCAGTCTTTAATCCATCCTGGGAGTGGGAAGTTGCATGGCATTGTAGAGGGAGGGAGGAGGTATCAGAAATTTGAATGGATTTGGAGTCAAACCGACCTGGTTTGAATTCTGACTCTGCCACTCACTACTTGAACCTTGGGGCAAATCGTTTCATCTCTCTGAACCTCACTTTTGTTATCTGTAAAATGGGCCTAATTATAATTGCATCACAGGGCTATCATGAAAATTAAAGGAGATGATGGATGTAAGGTTCTTGGTGGATAGCAGTGCTCATAAGTAATAGATACCTTCCCTACCTGAGCAATACTTTGTTCAGAGAGATGCTGACATTAGTTCTTGATTGCTGCCCAAGTATATTTTCTTGCCAGACTCTGAGCATCTTAAACCCTTTAAGGGCAGAGACCATGTTGGCTTCAACCTTTGTATTGTCCTCTGTGCCTGGCACAGGGTAGGTATTCAATCAATGGTGGTTTTGTATATTTCCTTCTTTCCCTTTTCCCCAAAGCCTCCTATATGGGTCTTGTGGCCTCTAACCATCAGTATAGGGTTTTTTCTTTCCTTGATGGCAGTAGAAAGACCTCATTTTCATAACATACTACTCTTGATACTTTCTTGATACTTTTTATTAAAGGTTCTCTCATGAGGTATTTGGCTGGGAGCTGGGAGATTAAAGCACTCAGGTCCTGGCTCTTCAGTGAATTTAACTGTGTGACCTTGGGCAAGTCACTTAACCTCTCTGTGCTTCAGTCTCCCTGTCTTGTAAAATGGGAGTAATACCTACCTCACAGGGTTGTTGTGGGGATTAATTAGAGATAATGTCTGTAAAACATTTAAGGTTATTGAAGAAGGTGCTATATAAATACAAAATAATATCTATTACAATTGGTTTATTTGTGCTTGAAAAAAAAAAGTTGTTTTGTGTTTTCTCTTCTAGGTGGTGAAAACTATTGGCCTGAGGGAAGTTTGGTTCTTTGGTCTGCAGTATCAGGACACTAAGGGTTTCTCCACCTGGCTGAAACTCAATAAGAAGGTAACTGCTTACCCCTCTTCTGGGCATAGAATTCATTTCTCCACCAGAACTAGGTCAGGGGGTTACCAAGTGCTAGTTGGCAAACCCAGGGTACCTAGGGCTACATTTGTCATTGGCTGGTCTCTTGACCACCTGAATCAGAATAAGAGCAGAGGACTCAGCCAAGGCAAAACTCTTGTTCTGTCTCCACTTTGACTTGTTTTGGACCAAAGCCATTAGTGGCTTTTCAAGAGGGGATTGGTATCCCCTTCTTCTTTCCACACTGAAGGGCTCTAGGAGATTTATTAAATAGAAAGCCACAGACTCTTGAACTAAAAAAAAATCTTAAAGATCTCATAGTCTTATGCCACCCCTACCCCACTGGTCAACTGATGTCTGAACCTCATATATATGCTTCTTTCTTTCTTGATCTTCTACATCAGTTGGACCCCAAATGGGACAGTTTAAATCCATTCAAGCTCTCTGCTCCAAGCAGCATTTATGCAGGAACCTGGCAGTCTTTCATCTTGGTATCCTCAACCTGGCTGACCTTATCCTTAGAGGTCTCCCTACTGTCCTGTGGCTTGTTTCTCTGATTGTTTCTAAGGGGTGAGTGCTGGTAGAGTCTTGTTTTTCTAAAGAGGTGAGACTTTTTCTGGACAAATGCAGAGCCACTGGGAATCAGTTTTAGGCTTTAAAATGAGATAAACTTTGTGCAATTTTCAGGCCTCAGTCATAATCCCAGTCTTTACTTTGCTAATTTATGGAGTTGGAGGACACTTAAAAGAGGAACTCAAAATAGGAGCTTATGCCGACCCTCAGAGTTTGGGAGCAGTTGGTTATATTGTCAGATAATAGTGGCTTGAAGGCTTCTGACTGTCAGTAGTTGTTAGGTAATTGCAGGAAGAGTTTCCCAACAGAAAGTGATTATAGATAAGGGATTGTATCCCCAATGAAAGTAATGTCTCCTGTCAGAATTAGTAGCTGGGTTGCCACCTGGCTCTCTGGAATTACCCAAGTTGATGACCTTTCAGTGTTTTTTTTTCCCTACCCTGCAGCCACTGCCCCACCCCTAAAGCCTATTTTTTGAGAACCTATAACCCCTTGCTGCTCCCAGGTGACTGCCCAGGATGTGCGGAAGGAAAGCCCCCTGCTCTTCAAGTTCCGGGCCAAGTTCTACCCTGAGGATGTATCTGAGGAATTAATCCAAGACATCACACAGCGCCTGTTCTTTCTGCAAGTGAAAGAAGGCATTCTCAATGATGACATTTACTGTCCTCCTGAGACTGCTGTGCTGCTTGCCTCCTATGCTGTCCAGTCCAAATATGGCGACTTCAATAAGGAGGTGCACAAATCTGGCTACCTGGCCGGAGACAAGTTGCTGCCACAGAGGTGAGGTGGTTCCCTGGCCTTCTTTGCCCTGGCCAGAGGGGACTGCAGCCTAGGGCTGACCAATCCCTGCTGCACAGAAGCTGCCAGATCTGTTCCTCTCCACTAGGGTCTGTCTGAAGACCATGTTATGCTGCTCAGAGAGACATATTTGCATATAACGTCATACCCTATTGTTTCTCTGGCTCTGCAAATAAAAAATCTTTTCCCCCCACTCTGTCTGCCTGATTACAGAACTTCATTACCCTGGAGGCAGGTGCTTATATAGCCAGAGATGAATTGATTTGTTTTTCTCCTCCCTGGTTCCATTTTCTCAATCCTTTTCACTGATTTAGTTCTCTTATATCAGAAGTTCACATGGGAGAGATAGAAATATGCAAGTCAGGGATATGGTGAGCTCAAATAGTCTTTTAATATTGATAACCAGTGTACAAAGCTTTCTGCTTCAAAGTTGAAAGCCCCCAAACACTCATTATTTTTGTTTTAGAATCACAACAATATACAATGAATAAGGCAGGCATTATCCTTATTTCTTGGCTAAAGAAATAGAGGTGCACAGGCCGGGCGCGGTGGCTCACGCCTGTAATCCTAGCACTCTGGGAGGCCGAGGTGGGCGGATCGTTTGAACTCAGGAGTTCGAAACCAGCCTGAGCAAGAGCGAGACCCCATCTCTACTAAAAAAATTAGAAAGAAATTAATTGGCCAACTAAAATATAGAAAAAAAAAATTAGCCGGGCATGGTGGCGCATGCCTGTAGTCCCAGCTACTTGGGAGGCTGAGGCAGAAGGATCGCCTGAGCCCAGGAGTTTGAGGTTGCTGTGAGCGAGGCTGACGCCATGGCACTCTAGCCCGGGCAACAGAGTGAAGACTCTGTCTCAAAAAAAAAGAAATAGAGGTGCACAGATCCTTACACTAGTTTGCCCCATCTCCTACAACTCATTTGAGGCAGAGTGAGACCTGGAACACTAGTCTCTTAATATTTTAACTCTGGGTTTTTTTCTGCTTCATCCATTGGCCATTTCTATAGGCTTTTGGATTAGAACAAAAAGCCTTGCTTCATTCTGGGAGCCCCAATCCCATTAGAGTTGTGGTACAACCTACCAGAAGGCATTAGGGATAGTGGCTGTGACCTGGGGTACCCCCTGAGT
>VBSM01000937.1:3839529-3858151 GCA_008086735.1 Cheirogaleus medius | reverse complement strand
TGCCTGCTTTGCCTGGGTGGCTTTGAGGGCTTGGTAAGCCTTCCTCTTTTTCAGTAGATTTTCTGGAACCAAAGGGATTTTTTGTTTTCTTTCCTCTTGCTCCGCCATCTTTCTAGTGTTGCAGCTACTGATCATCGAAATGCTCTATTCTTAAAATGACAGTGTTATAGAAATGGAGAAGAGAGCATGTTAACAAGGCAGTGTGTGAGAGAAGTGGGTATGGTATGAGAGAGCAACAGGAGGGATCCTTGTGGGGATGCTCTGTACCTTGACTGTATCAATGTTAATGTCTTGGTTGTAATATTGTAGGATAATTTACAAGATGTTACCACTAGGGGAACCTGAGTAAAGAGTACATGGGATCTCTCTTCATTCTTTCTCTTCTTTTCTTTTCTTTTCTTTTCTTTTCTTTTCTTTCTTTCTTTCTTTCTTTCTTTCTTATTTTTTTAATAAATTTAGAGGATATAAGTGCAGATTTGTTACATGGATATATTTCCTAGTGGTAAAATCTGGGATTTTAATAAACCCATTACCTGAATAATGTACATTGTACCCAACAGGTAATTTTTCATGTCTCACTCCCTTCCCACCCTCCCACCTTTTGAAGTCTCCAATGTTTATTATTACATGCTGTATATCCATGTGTACCCATTGTTTAGCTCCCACTTATAATGAGAACACGTGGTATTTGACTTTCTCAGTTGTTTCGCTTAGGATAATGGCCTCCAATTCATGCATCTTGCTGCAAAAGTCATCATTTCATTCTTTTTTATCGCTGAGTAGTAATGCATGGTACATATCTTCACCACATTTTCTTTATCCAGTCATCTGTTGATGGACACAGAGCTTGATTCCATGATTTATCTGTTGTGAATAGTGCAGTGATAAACATATACATGCAGGTGTCTTTTTAATGTACTGATGTGTTTTCCTTTGGGTAGATACCCAATAGTGGGATTGCTGGATCAAAGGGTATATCTACTTTTAGTTCTTTGAGAAATCTCCATACTGTTTTCTTTAGAGATTGTACTAGTTTACATGCCCACCAACAGTATATAAACATTCCTTTTCTCTGCATCCTTGACAACATCTGTTGTTTTTTGGCTTTTTAGTAATAGCTATTCTGACTTGCGTAATATGGTGTCTCATGGTTTTAATTTGCATTTTTCTGATGATTAGTGATATTGAGCATTTTTCATATGTTTTTTGGCTGCTTGTATGTCTTCTTTTGAAAAATGTTCATGTCCTTTGCCCAGTTTTTGATGGGGTTAGTTTTTTTTTCTTGTTGAATTTTTTGTGTTCCTTATAGATTCTGGGTATTAGTCCTTTGTTGGATGCATAGTTTATAAATATTTTTTCCCATTCTATAGGTTGTCTGCTTACTCTGTTGATTATTTATTTTGCTGTGCAGAAACTTTTTAGTTTAATTAAGTCCCATTGGTCTATTTTTGATTTTGTTGCTTGTGCTTTTGAGGTCTTAGTCATAAATTCTTTGCCTAAGGCAATGTCTCAAAGAGTTGTTCCTAGATTTTCTTCAAGGAGTTTTATAGCTTCCAGTCTTACATTTAAGTCTTTAATCCATCTTGAGTTAGTTTTTGTATATGGTGAAAGATAGGAGTCCAGTTTCATTCTTCTGCATATAGCTATCCAATATTCCCATCACCATTGACTGAATATGGTGTTCTTTCCCCAGTGCATATTTTTGTTGACTTTGTGGAAGATCAGTTGACTGTATGTATGTGGCTTTATTTCTGGTTTCTCTATTCTGTTCCATGGATCAATGTGTCTGTTTTTATACCAGTAACATGCTGTTTTGGTTTCTACAGCCTTGTAGTATAATTTGAAGTCAGGTAATGTGACGCTTCCTGCTTTGTTCTTTTGCTTAGGATTGCTTTGGCCATTTGGGCTTTTTTTTTTTTGCTTTTGTTTTTTTTTAGTTCCATATGAATTTTAGGATTAGTTTTTCTAATTGTGAAAAATTACATTGGTATTTTAATAGGAATTGCATTGAATCTGTAGATTGCTTTGGGCAGTATGGTCACTTTAACAATATTGATTCTTCCAATCCACGAGCATGGGATGTTTTTCCATTTACTTGTGTCATCTACAATTTCTTTCATCAGTGATTTGCAATTCTCTTCGTAGAGATCTTTCACCTTCTTGGTTAAATGCATTCCTAGGTATTTAATTTTTTTTGTAGCTATCGTAAATGGATTTGAGTTCTTGATTTGGTTTTCTGTTTGATGTTGTTGGTGTAAACAAGTACATGTAAATCTACAATGTTCTCAATATTTAAAAATATTTAATTAAAAAGATAAGGGGTAGAGGTGCTCCTAGGAATACATCTAAGAGAAATGAGTACTTATGTCCACCAAACACATAGTGGTAGTATTTGTAGTAACTCCAATCTGGAAACAACACAAACTTCTATCAAGAAGAAAATGGACAAAACTATGGTATATTTATACAGTGGGATTTCACTCAGCAACAGAAATAAATGGACTACTGATGCGTACAACAATATGGATGAATCTCACAGATGCTATATTGTATAAAAAAGCAAACACGAAAAACATTGTATAATTCAATTTATATGAAGTTCTAGAGCAGGCATGATTGCTTGGAGCTGAGGTAGGAGGAATTGACTGGAAAAGGGCACAAGGAAAATTTCTGGGGTCATGGAAATTTTCTTGGATAGGATGATGGTTACAGGGTATAAACATATGTAAAAATTTGTCAAGTTTTATGTAAATTATAAATCATTTTTTTAAAAAATAAAAGGGGGACTTCCCTGTTACACTTAAAGAATTCACCCTCCCCAAACTTCCATCCAAACCTCCTATAAAGCCCACCCCTCTCCCCTTCCTAAGGGTGTATTAAGCACATAGCCTTTGCAAAACCCTAGGGAGATGCAGGAATGAAATGGAAAAGGGGAGCTTACTTTCCTCATCCCTCCTGATAAGGACTGTGCTTATCCCTCCCTCCCGGTTGTTCCCTAGGGAGATAAAGGAATGGAATGCAAGAGGGGAACTGAATTTCCTTATCCCTCCTGGTTGTTTGAAAATAATTTATTTACTCCTCCCAGAAAAACCCTCCGTACAACCCAAGGCTCTCCCTTTTCTTTCTTGGACGCCTTGCCTTTTTCGCCTTTTTTGGCCTCTACTCATCTGCACCCAGATGCTAAAAATAAACAGCATTTTTGCTATGCCTGAGGTTTTGTGTTTGTGTCTCTCTCTCGGCTCCAGACCTAACATTCCCACACTGCAAAAGTTTGAAAATATCTAGAATTGTGGTTCTCAAATTTTGTGTATTGTTATCACCTGGTGGGCTTCTTAAAACAGATTGGTGGGCTCCACCTCCAGAGTCTCTGACTAAAGCTCTACAAGGTCTAAGAACTTCAGGGCCAATTAGTTGTAAATACCTATTCGAGAAAAATGTCTAAAATATACCTGTGTGAGATAAATGAGTTTTACTCACTGATAAAATTGAAATGGAGATACCAATAGCTATTTTAACATTATGTTTTACTTAGTGGTAATCAGACAATCTCTACGGCATATACTACAAGGCTATAGTAATTAAAATAGCTTGGTTATGGCACAAGACCAGTGGAATAGAACAGAGAACCCAAATATAAAACCATCCTCATATAGCCATCTAATCTTTGACAAAGCAGACAAAAATATACACTGGGGAAAAGAATCCTTATTCAATAAATGGTACTGGGAAAACTGGCCCTTTCCTATTCTTCCAAGACTGCCTTCACCTCCCACCCAGGAGTAGTGCTTCTTTGTTTTCTTATGGCCCTTAATTATAATGTCTAGGCAAAAAGGGACCACATAGGCTAATGGATCCAGTCTTTTCTCCCCATTATATAGAGTGAGAAACTGAGGACCAAGAGTCCAAGGGACTTGCCTATTGTCACAGTGTTAGAACTTGGCCTAAAACTGTCTCCTGCCTCTGCCCAGACCTGTACATAGTTTATCATGGAGCATTCTTACTATCTCAGCTGCTTTGCTTCCAATCCTCTGCCCAAAGAACACCCCCACACACCATTTATGTATCTGTGCACACGTGATAGCTCTTGAAGTTTTAGTCAATATATTTTATGTTTCCTCCAAAAAAAAAAAAAAAACAGATCTTAAGGGAATGGGCCTCACTGTGCCTGGATCCCTTTCTAAAGCCGACAGGGAGGGCTTCAAGCCTGTTTCTCTCTGAGCACATCCCGTCCCTCTTTGCCTTTTCCAGGGTCCTTGATTGTTCTCTCTTAACCTAGAAGAGACCCTGCCTTCACTCTTCTATCCCTGCTGTCTCTTCAATGGTTTAGAACACAGAGCTGAGCAGGTCACTTCCTTGCTTAAAACCTCACTCTGGCTCCACCTTGCAAAGGAAGCCAAAATTCCTTAGCCCAGGGGCATTCATGGCTCTTCACTGTTTGACTTGTCTTATATTCCACTATCCATTATAATGTATCTTCCCCCAGCACTTTACATTCCAGACATATTAGACCTAGCATCCCTCAACTTCCCAGACTTATGTTTGTAATAATAATTATAATTAATGTTTACTGAGCATTTACTTTAGACACTGTTAAGTGTGCTTTACTTATTACCTCATGTTATATTCACAACATCTCTGAGGCAAGGGCAATTATTACAGATGAGGAAACTAGGGCACAGAGAGGCTAAGTAACTTGCCCAAGGTCACACAGCTTGGAGCAATAGAGGTACGATTCTAATGTTTCCTGGAACCTCAAACTCAGAATAGCAAATATATTATTTTTATTCTTGCCTCACTCTGCTCATCTTCTTATGTTCCTCTCTTACTTGCTGGCACCACTATTCACTTATTTTCCCAGAATAAGAACCTGGATATTTTCCCTTCACAATTCCCTCTCCCTTGTCCTGTCCCTGTGCCCAATCTCCTGCCTTCTGTTCTGCACCCCAAATAGCTTTTTGATGCCATATCTACTTTATTCCTCCTCTGCCGCTGGGACTGTTGCCTCTATATGTTTTTATTGCCTAGGATTACTTTTGCTATACGGGGTCTTCTCTGGTTCCATACGAAGCATAAAATTATATTTTCTATATCTGTGAAAAATGATGATGATATTTTAATAGGGATTGCATTGAATCTGTAGATCACTTTGGGTAGTATAGTATAGACATTTTAACAATGTTGATTCTGCCGACTCACGAGCATGGTATGTCTTTCTACCTGTTCACATCCTCTGCTATTTCCTTCCTCTTTTTTTCTAGTTTCTTAACTAGATGGAATGTAAAGTTATTCATTTGAGATTTTTCTTTTTTTTAATATAGGCATTTACAGCTGTACATTTCTCTTTAAGCAGTGCTTTAGCTACTGCCCATAAGTTTTACTATGTTGTATTTTTGTTTTCACTTATATCAAAGTATTTTCTAATTTCTCTTGTAATTTATTCTTTGACTTCTTGTTAAGGAATGTGGTATTTAATTTCCACACATTTGTGTGAATTTCCAAAATTTCCTTTTTACTGATTTCTAATTCCATTCTATTGTTGCCAGAGAACATATTTTGTATGTCTTTAATCCTTTTAAATTTATTGTTTTTTTGCAATATGTAAATAGATAGACAGATGGATAGATAGAAGATATGTTGGAATGAGATTCTCCCCTCCTCCCAGGTTTTATTTTTCTCTCTGTTATTGTTTATTTTATGAATTTTCACTACTAATTCTGAAAAGTCTCTTTTTTCTCATGTGTAACCATTGAAGTCTCTGCTCGCTTATCTTAGTGGTCACCTAATAATGGGACAAAGATTAACTTAAATACCTAGAACCAGTAAGTGTCCAGTCTTTGCAGAGGGGCTCTGTGTACATGTTGAAGCATGCTTTCAACCCTCAGCCAGGCAGTTAACAACTTCACCTTAGCCTTTACTTCCTGCTTCTATAGATCCTTAATGACAGTCAGAGGTGCCAGGTCTTTCATGAGCATGTTCATAGCCCTATACATGTGTATGCCGTTCTAGATTCTCAGGAATATGGAGGAGATTATCAAAGCCCCTATGGATGTTTCATCTTCCAGTTTTTTTTTCTTTTAAGCTTGTTGGTTATCTTATTGTTTGCTCCAGCTGTTATCCACAACCTCAGACAGCTCTGTTGGTAAAACAATTGCCTCTGACAAACTCCCTCAGAAAATGTCCTTTAATATTCTAAGTCAGGTCTTCTAGGGAAAACCAAAGAGGTCAAATAATGATAATTCTATTCGATTGGAACTTTGAAGGATCTCAACACCATTCTGCCCTATCTAGTTGCTACCATGTTGCTGATTTTCACCATGATTGTGGGCTGTTGGTTTTCAAGACTACCATGGACCTGGGGAGGAGGAGATGGGCACACTAAAGGTAAAATGCCACAAAGCTTGCTCTTCTTGATGAGATTCAGCCTTCTTTTCTTTAAAAAAGATAAATGGTCCCTGGACTGCTGTAAGACTTTTTAGTTCATGTCTACATCTGAAAGAGTTGATTCTGAATTTTTTTGGGTCCAGTATTTTTTATTGCATTTATGGAAGATAGAATATTTAGAGGCCCTTATTCCTTCATTTTTAAAAAATTTTGACAGATAAATTTCAAATTGTCATTTATTTCTTTTTTATTAAAAAAACAAGAATTTAATACAAAAAGATGGTAATTATATATTAGAATTACATTAAAGATTTTGCTAATGACATGAGAAAAAAATAATATGTTGGAAAGTATTATCCTTAAATTACTGGTAAGGTTACCATATAATAATGCTCAAAAATTAAAGTGGCTTGAAAGTCATATTCCAAATAGGATCAAATGTACTCTGACATAGCCATCTGCAATCAAATCTGTGCTACGTGGATTGGAAAGTAAAAGAAAATAATGCTGGAGTAAAAAGCTTTCCTTAAATACTAGATGCTGGTAATTGTGGCCAGGTTGTTTTTGCCCCAATCTATTATCAATATAATTCACAGTAATTTATTTATTCAAATATCATTATAAGGGCACCCAAACGAAAGAGGCTTACTGTGAGGACACAGCACAAGAAATATGGCTATGTTTAGGTAGCTTTGAATTTAAAGAAATCTGATTGGGGCAAGAACAAGACTTAGCTGATTTTTTCTTCATGTTATTAAACTGCCTTTCCTTATGAATTTATTTTGCCAATTTTTCAGAAGTCAAAATGTTTTATCTATAAATAATCAAACAAACAAATTAATATACAAATAAATAAAAGCTTACAAATGTGTACCTGCCACAGAAGTTTTGCTACTTCATATGGATAGTGACTCAGCAGCTACACTGGTATCAAAATCGCTCAGGTCTTTTCTTTCTTCTTATTGGCCTTACCACAAAGTGCCCTTGCCATACTGAGTTGTAGGTCTAGAAGTCAATTCCATTCCTGATGCCAGTCTGTAATAGCTACAAATGATTAAGTAGCAATACTGGTCCTGGGTTCTGATTGATAATCAAACTCAAAAGGCACAATAGGCTTAATACAGCAACATTTTTTATTAGATTTAATAAAGGACAAAGAACAGGCAACATAACAAGAACAGTGGCAGCAAAGAACTGTTTCTCGACTCCCAGAAATAGCTTTTCAGTGTTTCAGAACCTCCACATTAGTTAAAATAGTGACTGAGAATTGACATTGGATTTAATAACATGGAGGAGATTGAAAAAAGAGTTATAGTGGCATGTTGGGGAAAAAGTCTGAATAGAGAGGATTAAAAGGAAATAGGAGAGGCATCATAGACAGAAACTATAGATAGTTTTCTATAAAGGGGAACAGCAAAATGTGAAAAGACTTGAGGTGAAGGTCTAGTCCAGAACAGTTTTTTGAAATGGGAATGTTTGCAGATTGTAATGAACAAGTTTAAAAAGAAATATTAAATATTAAATATGCAGTGGGAAGAAAGAAGCATTCCTAGAGTGATGTATTTGTGTATGTAAGTAGGAATGGGTACTGAACCCTGCTGGAATACTTGGAATATTTCTACATTGTTCTTGTGTGTTATTAAACTACTTTTCGTCCTCTCAGCCTTAAGAATTAAATATATGCTAGCCACTCTTTGTTTCATTGCTTGTATTTTGGTTCCCTTTGAATTTTTGGTATTATAATATTTGGATAAAATGCTTTAGTGCAAAGAGAAATAGGGAAGCCTAGCAATTGCTTTCCCATTTCATTGTTATCATAAAGAAATATTCCCCAAGATTTGAATTTCTAAGAGGAAACTGATCAAATCCAATCCAGTATAAAGGATCTATACATAACTAATATTTTCCAGACCTGTATCTACGAAATAAAATGAATCACAGCTCATAGAAAATGATAATCTAATCAATCATTTCTGGCCTTATTCCTAGCAAAATAATCACTGGATTTCCAGTTGTATTTCATATGCATGAGATACAAGCAATCAGATGAAGGAGGGAAAAGGTTTACAAATTGGAGGAATGCTGATCCATGTTCTGGTTTGTTGTTGTTACTGTAGTAATTGTTTTTTTTTAAAGTTTAGGCTTTATTTATTTATTTAGAATCATAAGTAATGTCAAGCTGCTTTATTTTCTTTTTTTAAAAAATTCAGTTTATTATGGGATACAAACATTTTGGTTACATGAAAGAATTGTAATAATTCTTTTGATGGAGTTTTCTCTCTCTCCTTTGTTCTTGTCCTTGTTGTTGACACAATTAATATGTTTTTTAGGAATCAAGTATCTAGATATAATCACAGAGGTATAGCCTCATCACCTATCACTAAGATGGCAGTAGAGATACTATTAGCTGAAAAATCTGCTTTCTCAGTACAGGACTGACTAACTTTCAGAAAGAACAACATGGAAGCTGTGTTTCCCCGTGTCCATTACGTATTCCTTCATTTTTACTTCTTCCTTTTCTTTTTTTAATTTCAGGATATTATGGGTGTACAAACATTTTGGTTACATGTTATGACTCTGCCACACCCGAACCATGATTTGAGGTGTGCCTTTTCCCCCCTACAATGCTCACTGCGTCCATTAGTTGTGAGTTTACCCACCCCCAACCCCCCAATCCCTGAAGAATATTACTACCGTGTGAGCACCTTAGTGTTGATTAGTTAGTGCCAGTTTGATGGCGAGCACATGTAGTGCTTGTTTTTCCATTCTTGTGATACCTCACTTTGGAGGATGGGCTCAAGCTCTATCCAGGAAAATATAAGAGGTGCTAGATCTCCATCATTTCTTATAATTGAGTAATATTCCATTGTATACATATACCATATTTTATTAATCCACTCATGGATTGACGGGCACTTGGGTTGTTTCCACATCCTTGCAATAGTGAATTGTGCTTCCTTTTCTTCTTTAAGAATGGTCTCTTTTAACTCTTTGAACATTATATTTAGAACAGTTTTAGCTCCACAGCAAAATTGAATGAAAATATAGGGAGTTCCCATTTACCCCACACATGCATAGCCTCCTCCACTATCAACATCTCACAGTAGAGTGGTACATTTGTTACAATTGATGAAACTACATTGACATGTCATTATCACTAAAAATCTGTAGTTTACATTAGAGTTCCTTCTTGATGTTGTATATTCTGTGGGTTTTAAAAAGTGCATGATGACATGTATCCATTGTTATAGTATCAGAGTAGCTTCACTTCCCTAAAAGTTCTTTGTACTTCACCTACTCATCTTTCCCTTCCTCTAACCTCTGGCAACCACCAATCTTTTTACTGTTTCTATAAATTTGCCTTTTCTAGAATGCCATGTAGTATGTAGCCTTTTCAGATTGGCTTCTTTCACTTAGTAATATGCATTTAAGTTTTCCTCCATGTCTCTTCATGGCCTGATAAGCTCATTTCTTTTTAGCACTGAATAAAATTCCATTACGTGGTTGTATCATAGTTTATGTATCCATTTACCTACTGAAGGTATATCTTGATTGCTTCTAAGTTTTAGTAATTATGAATAAAGCTTCTGTAAACATCTGTGTACAGCCGTTTGTGTGGACGTAAGTTTTCCCTCATTTTGATAAATACCAAGAAGCACAAATGCTGGATCATATGGTAAGAGTATGTTTAGTTTTGTAAAAATCTGCCAAACTTTCCCATGATTCTTCCCAGTCAATGCCCCCCTGCCAAGAAGTACTTCTTTTCTTTTTTTTGACAAGGTCTTGCTCTGTCACCTGGGCTAGAGTACAGTGGCATAATCATAACTCATTGCAACCTGAAACTACTACAAACTCAAACTCCTAGGCTTAAACTATGCTCCTGGCTCAGCCTCCTGAGTAGCTAGAACTACAGTCACATGCTACCATACCCAGCTAATTTTTAAAAATTTTTTGTAGAGACAGGCTCTTGCTATGTTGTCCAGGCTGATCTCCAACTCCTGGCCTCAAGCAATCCTTCTGCCTTGGTCTCCCAAAGTGCTAGGATTACAGGCATGAGCCACTGTGCCTGGCCAAGAGGTAACTATTTCTGACCTCTGTCATTATAGGTTTGTTTTCCTTTCTCTTTTGTGTGTGGCTTTTTTCCTCAACATAATTTCTGTGAGATTCACCCAGGTTGTAGTATGCCAAGTTATATTTCAGTGTATGAATATATGACAATCTGTTTTTTCTCCTTTTGATGAGAAGATGGGGTAGTTCCAGTTTTTGTCTATTATGGATAAATCTATTATGAACATTCTTATATAAGTCTTTTTATGATCCTATACACTCACTTTTTTGGGTATATTTGTAGGAATGGAATTTCTGGATTACATGGCAATTGTATGTTTAGCTTTAATAGATACAGCCAAACAGTTTTCAAAATGGTTAAGTCAATCTACACTTTTACCAGCCATTGTAAGTTGCTCTACATCTTCATTAATTCACATTTTTCTTTTAAATTTTAGCCATTTAGTGAGCATGTAGTGGTGTCTTATGGTTTTCATATGCATTTCCCTGATGATTATGGATGTTGAACATATCTTCATATATTTATTGATATTTGGGTATCACCTTTTGTGAAATGCCACATTGTAAAGTCCCATTTTTAGTAGATTAATGAATATTGGTTTGTTGAATAATGACATATTGCTAAATACACAATAATGTTGAATATGTGTTATAAAATGAATTCTTCATGTTTCAAATTTTTAGGACAAATCAAAATTGTGACAACCTAGATTTGTTCATATGTCATCAATAAGAGAGAAATAGATAACACCAATTAAAGACATGGGGCTTATGTTTAGAACTCAGGTAAATACATACTTCACTTATATTTGGTCTTCTATAATAATATTTTTATTTCATAAGGAAAATAAAATTATTTTACTGAGCCACATCAACCTATACAGAAGTCCCAAGAGGACTGTTTTTTTTCCTAGTAGTGGAAATAGATTCATAGAAGAAAGAGCATAGAGTTAAAACCCCCCTTTGCAGAATGGCCCTGGAAGATTTTGGGGAGGGAGTGCTCTTTTGTCTGTTTTACAGAATAATAAGTTCAGTTATTCCAATAATAGATGCTCCTGAAGAAGAACAGAGCTCCACTATATTTACAACTTTGAGGTTTACAGGTATTTTTAGAAATTGTCACTAAATTGTCTAGCATTGCCACTAGAATTGCCTAACTCTCATGAGAGATGAATTGTGATAGAATCAAAGAATATTCTAAATATTAAAAAACTTTCATTTAAAGAAGAAACGCTATTTTAGATTTTAGATAACATCCAAATAAGACTTATTATATTTATATAAATTATTTACATAATTTTGAATTATACAAATTAGTCATGTCACAGTCTACACAGATCCAGGGAAGTGGCTGAGAGCAGCTTCCATTAATCCTTTACCTCACCGTAAAGCACATCCCTAGAAATAAGCTATTCAGGGGAGTCATGCCTATTTGAGTAAGTGAATGAAGTGGATTTAGAAGTAAATTTATGTTGTTTAAGCCAAAAAGTAAATAAATAAAATCATGAATGAGACACAGTCATTAGATTACTCCAAAGTGCTAAGAATGAAAGTTGGTACTTATATCAAAGTAAGGAGCATGATAATATATTTGAAACGCCATGAAGCATATGAAGCAAAGTTTAAATTTAACCATGTTTTGAAAGAAAGGATGATGACTATCACTGTTTTCCTTCTTTTCATTGATATTCACATTGATGTTAGTTAGATGACATTTTAGAGTTTACAAAGGACTGACAAATTTACATAGCCATATTTAAATCTTAAGATAGACTTAACAATAAAAAGATATATTATCATTCCCATTATGCATGGGAATACAAGTGACCAAATACTGGCTGTCTCTCCCATCCTATCATGAGTTACATTTCCCAATTGTGTGTGGGAAAGGTGGAGGATGGTGGTGATATGCTGCAGCCAGTGGATAGAGGCTCACCATGGTCAAATCTGTGCAGTCCTCTGTACTCTGCATTCAGTGATGTCATGTTGGTAGCTTGAAATCTGCCCTTATGGGAGTATTTCTTACCATAGAAATCAGCAAACACCACAAATAATTTTTTAAGAGCCAGTTGTTAAACATTACCTACCTTATCAATGATTAATCCTGATGCAACTAACTTTGCTGCTGCTACTACCTACTTCTTTCCATTGCTATTGTCTCCTGCAACTAAGGTTCTCTTTCAACCAACATTCCTTAATACCCCTAAGCACCATGTACACAAGATCATCAAGTACAGCAAATTTTTATTAAAAGTTTTAGGGTAGCAAAGAGTAATCACAGTATAGGCCATGGGAAATAAACAATCAGAGAGACAACAACACATTTATTGAGCACCTACTATTTGCCAGGCACTGTCTTTAGAACATCTTTCTCCTTTACTCCTCTAATTTCTGCAACCAAGAGCCTATTACCCCCATATTCCTGACCTTTCTAATGTAGGACAATTTAGCTTGTCACTCCTCACTGCAAAGTGTGTTCTAGATACACTTTTGTTAGGCAAAATCTTTTTTAAAGTGCTTACCAAATCAAGGGCTTTTTATTCATACACTATATCAAACATTTAGGTAAGCTTCCCCTATACGTACAGAGCACAGTGATTAAGTTGGGGATTTGGGGAGAGAGTGCCACTAGGACTATGACTTGGCAAAGGTCACAGAGCCAGGCCTGTTTATTTTTTGATGATATTAACTACATGGCTGCCAAACATACATATTTTATTAGCAGTCATATACTGAGCTATAAGAGCAACAATTTCTCTATTTTATCTGCATCATATTAATAATAATAGTAAAGGTAGCAGCTAACACTTAGTGAAACACTTCACATTCATTTGCTAGTTTGATCTTTCTAACAACTCTGAGTTAATACCATGTTAATCATGAGGAAATTCAGGTTTAGAAAGTTAAGAAATTCATGTAAATGACACAGGGTATGCATCGTAGAGGAGGGACTTAAATACAAGGAGCCTGCATTTCTAACACTTCTGCTCTATTGCTTATGAATATCATGGAAATACAAATTTCAGTTGTTACTGAAATATGCACTAAAAACTCAACTCTTGAGGATATTGTATGCTGATCCTCTGCAGTAGTTTTGCTTTATTGGTTTGATAGAATTCAGGGAATGAACAATTTGCAACCCTGCTCTCTGTAATCTAACTGGTAAAAAGAGATCAGGTGACAAATCACCAATAATGTGATAAGAGAAAAAAATAAAGTCCCATTTTTAATTGGGTTGTCTTTTTCTTATTGATTTGTAGCAGTATATTAAATATATTCTGAAATGACTCCTTTGTCATATATATATATATGTATTGCAAATATATTTTCCCAGCTGTGGCTTGTCTATACACTTTCTTAATATCTTTTGATGAAGTAATATTAATGAAGTCCAATTTATTAATTTTTTATAATTTGCGCTTTTTATTATGGTCTGTTTGAAATCTTTGCCTACCTCAATTTCAAGAAAATATTCACCTACAATTTTTTCTAATAAATTTATTTTATTTTATTTTATTTTTTATTTCAGCATATTATGGGGGTACAAATGTTTAGGTTACAGATATTGCCTTTGCCCCACCCAAATCAGAGCTTCAAGTTTGTCCATCCCTGAGACAGTGCACACTGCACCCATTAGGTGTGAATATACCCATCCTCTCTCCCCCACACATGCCTGACACCTGATGAATGTTACTACTATATGTGCACTTAAGTGTGGTCAGTTAATACCAATTTGATGGTGAATACATGTGGTGCTTGTTTTTCCATTCTTGGGATACTTAGTAGAATGGGTTCCAGCTCTATCCAGGATAATATAATACGTGCTAGATCACCATTGTTTTTGTGGCTGAGTAGAACTCCATGGTGTATATATACCACATTTTATTAATCCACTCATGTATTGATGGGCACTTAGGTTGTTTCCACATCTTTGCAATTGTGAATTATGCTGCTATAAACATTCAAGTGCAGATGTCTTTTGTATGGAATGTCTTTTTTTCCTCTTTTTTATAGATGCCTAGTAGTGAGATTGCTGGAGCAAATGGTATTTCAGTTTTTAGATCTTTGAGGTACCTCCAAATTACTTTCCACAGGGGTTATACTAATTTACAGTCCCACCAGCAGTGTATGAGTGTTCCAATCTCTTCACATCCTCACCAGCATTTGTTGTTTTGGGAGTTTTTGATAAAGGCCATTCTCACTGGAGTTAAGTGATATCTCATTGTGATTTTGACTTGAATTTCCCTAATGATTAGAGATGTTGAGCACTTTTATATATGTTTGTTGGCCATTATTCTGTCTCCTTTTGAAAAGTTTCTGTTCATATCCTTTGCCAATTTATTGATGGTTTTTTCTTTATTTTTTGTTCATTTTCTTAAGTTCTATATACATTCTTATTATCAGGCCTTTATCAGATGTGTAGAATGGAAATATTTTCTCCCATTCTGTAGGTTGTCCATTCACTCTAATGATAGTTTTCTTGGCTGTGAAGAAACTTTATAATTTGATCAGGTCCCATTTGTTTATTTTTGTTGCTGCTGTGATTGCTTTCGGGGACTTTTTCATAAATTCTTTGCCCAGGCCAATGTCTGTAAGAGTTTGCCCAACATTTTCTTCTAGAATTCTTAAGATTTCACACCTTAGTTTAAGTCTGTTATCCATCGTGAGTTGATTATTGTGAGAGGTGAGAGGTGGGGATCCAGTTTCAATCTTCTGCATGTGGTTACTCAGTTTTCCCAGCACCATTTATTGAATAGAGATTATTTTTCACAATGTATATTTTTGTCTAATTTGTGGAAGATTAGATGACAATATGAGGATGGTTTTATATCTGGGTTCTCAGTCCTGTTCCAAAGGCCTATATCTCTGTTCTCGTGGCATCACCATGCTGTTTTGGTTGCTATAGCCTTGTAGTAAAGTTTGAAGTCTGGTAGACTGATGCCTCCCAATCTGTTCTTTTTGCTGAAGATTGCTTTGGCTATATGAGGCCTTCTCTGGTTCCATACAAAGTGTAGAATTGTTTTCTCTAGACCTGTAAAGAATGATGATGATATTTTGATAGGGATTGCATTAATTCTGCAGATCACTTTAGGTAGTATGGACACTTTAACAATATTGATTCTGCCAGTCCGTGAGCATGGTAGGGCTTTCCATCTGTTACATCTTCTACAATTTCTTTTCTCAGTGTTTCCATAGTTCTCCCTATATATGTCTCTCACCTCCTTTGTTAAATATATTCCTAAATATTTAATTTTCTTTGATGCTATTGTGAAAGGTTTTGTGTCTTTGATTTCATTTTTGGCTTGACCGTTATTGGCATATATGAATGCCTCTGATTTGTGTGCATTGATTTTGCAACCTGAGACTTTACTGACTTAATTTATCAATTCCAGGAGTCTCTTGGTTGAATCCTTGGAATTTTCTAGATATAATATCATATAGTCAGCAAAGAGTGAGAGTTTCACCTCTTCTGTCCTCATTCGAATGTCCTTTATTCCCCCTCTCTTGCCTGATTGCTCTTGCAAGGATTTCTAGCACTATGTTGAATAGAAGTGGAGACAGCAGGCAACCTTGTCTGGTTGCAGTTTTAAGCAGGAATACTTTCAATTTTTCCACATTCAGCATGCTTTTGGCTGTGGGTTTATCATATATGGTATTAATAATTTAAAGGTACTTCCCATCTATGCCTATTTTATTAAGAGTTTTTATCATAAAAGTGTGCTGGATTTTGTCAAATGTTTTTACTATGTCTATTTAGCGAATCATATTGTCTTTGTTCTTGCTTTTATTTATGTGGTAAATTGCATTTATATTGAACCAGCCTTGCATCTCTGGGATAAAGCTCATCTGGTCATGATAAATTATTTTTTTGATATGCTGTTGGGTTCATTTTGCTAAGATATTGTTGAGGATTTTAGCATCTATATTCATATTGGGATAATTTTCTTTTTTTGTTGTGTCCTTTCCTGGCTTTGTTATCAAGGTGATATTGGCTTTGTAGAATGAGGTGGGGAGGATACTATCCTTTTCAATGTTGTGAAATAATTTCTGCAGTATAGGTATGTGTTCTTCTTTGTAGGTTTGGTAAAATTCAGGTGTGAACCCATCTGGTCCAGGACTTTTTTTCTTGGAAGATTTTTAAATGCTGCTTCAATTTCTATGCTTGATTTTGGTCTGTTCAGTAATTCTATTTCCTCCTGATTAAGCGTAGGAATGTTGTGTGTTTCTAAGTATTTGCCCATTTCCTCCATGTTTTGTAGTTTTGGGGCATATAGATTTTTATAGTATTCAAAGATGTTTTGTATTTCTGTGATGTCTGTAGTGACCTCTCTTTTTTCATTTCTAATTGAGTTTATTAGAGTCCATTCCTTTCTAGTTCTTGTCATTCTAGAAAGAGGACTGTCAATTTTGTCTATCTTTTCAAAAAAACAACTTTTGGTTTTATTAATCTTCTGTATAGTTCTTCTCAATTTCATTTAGGTCTGCTCTGATGTTAGTTATTTCTTTTCTTCTGCTAGGTTTAGAATTAATTTGCTCTTCCTTTTCCCATTCCTTGAGATGGTTTCTTAGTGTGTCGATTTGTGAGCTTTCTGTCTTTTGGATATGAGCATTTAATGCTATTAGTTTTCCTCTTAGGAATGCTTTTGCTGTATCCCACAGATTTTGATAACTTATGGCCATGTTATCATTTATTTCAAAGAATCTTTTGATTTCCCTCTGTATTTCCTCCTTGACCCAATACTCATTCAGCAATAGATTGTTTAATTTCCATGACTTTGCAAAGTGGTGAGTATTTCTGTTAGAACGGATCTCTAATTTTATACCACTGTGGTCTGAGAAAATACGTGGTATAATTTTTATTCTTTTAAGTTTGTTGAGATCTGATTTGTGGCCTAGGATATGATTGATTTTAGAGAAAGTTCCATGAGCTGATGAGGAGAATGTACATTTGGCTTTATTTGGGCGGAATGTTCTATAGATGTCTGTTAGATTCATTTGTTCTAGAGCTCTGTTTTAGTCCACTGTTTCTTTACTTATTTTCTGCTTGGAGGATCTGTACAATTCAGTCAGTGGGATGTTGAAATCCCCAGATACTATGGCGTTACTGTTTATCAAATTATTGAGATCAAACAGGGTTTGCTTTATGTATTTGGGCCTTCCTGAGTTGGGTGCATAAATATTAATAATTGTTAAGTCTTCTTATTGGATTATTCTTTTCACCATCATATAGTCATCATCTTTGTCTTTCTTTACTTTTGCTATTTTAAACTTTATGTTATCTGATGAGAATAGCTACCCCTGCTCTCTTTTGACTTTCATTTACCTGAAAGTTTGTTTTCCAACCCTTGACCTGGAGTCTGAAATCGCCTTTGTGGGTTAGATGCATTTCCTGGAGACAGGAGATACTTGGCTTATAATTTTTTATCCACTCAGCCAGTCTATGTGTCTTCAGAGGACAATTCAATCCATTGACATTTATTGAGAGGATTTATATTTGGGGTAGATTCCTGTTCATATTGTTGGGTAAATTCTTATTGTTTTGTTTTAACTCTCAAGCCATTGTGGAATCCAGGTTCTGGACAACTCTTGAGTGATTTTACATTGGTGGGTATCTATTGCACTGTTCAGTGCATAATGCAGTTCTGAGTACTTCCTGCATGGCAGGTCTTGTCTTCGCAAATTCCATCAGTGATTGCTTGTCTGGGACAGTCTTTATTTCTTCCTCATAGACGAAGCTTAGTTTTGCCAAGTAAAGAATTCTAGGCTGGCTGTTATTCTGTTTAAGAAGATTGAGGATGTGTCCCCAGTTCCTTCTGTCCTATAAGGTTTCAATTGAGAAGTCTGTAGTTAGTCTGATAGGTTTTCCATTGTAGGTTATCTGTTCTTTTCATCTTACTGCTTGAAGGATTGCATCTTTCATGTTTACTGTGGCCAGTCTGATAATTATGTGACGTGGTGATTGCCTTTTCACATTGAGTCTCTCATGGGTTCTGTGTGCTTCTTGTACCTGGATATCTAGATTTCTGGCGAGGCCAGGCATGGTTTCTTCCATTATTCCAAGAACTAGATTTTCCAGCCCTTGTGTATTTTCTTCTTCTCTCTATGGGATGCTTATAATTATTATATTTGGTTTCTTTACATAATCCCACATTTCTTATATGTTTTGTTCTTG
>VBSM01000937.1:3810918-3833939 GCA_008086735.1 Cheirogaleus medius | reverse complement strand
CTCGGCCTCCCAGAGTGCTAGGATTACAGGCGTGAGCCACCGCCCCCGGCCAGCCTAGAATCTTTATTTAAACAAGATCTCTGGATGATCTGTATTCACAACAAAGTCTGAGAAGTACTGTTTAGGTGCTGAGGATACAGTAGTGGGCAAGACAGACAAGGCTTGGTTCTCACAGAACTTATATTCTAGTGGGAAGAGACAATACAACATACTTGTGATCTTTTATTTTTATTTGTTTCCTTTTTTTAATTTTTCCAGCATATTATGGGGGTACAAAAGTTAAGGTTACATATATTTTCCTTGCCCCCCTCCCCCCTCGAGTCAGAGCTTCAAGCGTGTCCATCCCCCAGCATACTTGTAATCTAATAAATAAACAAGACCATTTTGGATGGTGATAAGTACCGTGAAGACAATAAAAAGTCCAGGATGGCTTCTTCACTCACATGGATGGTGCTTAAGCTGGGGTCACAGATAAACTAGGAGAACCCAAACTGGGATGGCTGGAACCAGTGGGGACTAGCTGGGCATGTCTCTCTTCATGTGACTTCTCTACATGGCTAGCATGAGCTTCTTCACAGCATAGTCATCTTAGGGTAGTCAGAATTACATGATGGCTGGCTTCCCCCAGAACAAATGTTTCAAGAGACCAGTGAGGAAACTCATTAGTCCAACAGATAATTAACACCTACTCTGTGCCAGGCACTGTTCCGGGTTCTTGCTACAAGTATTCTTCTGAGCTAGCCTCTGAAGTCATGCAGCATTAATTCTGCCACATTCTATTGGTTACAAGACAGTTATGGGAACAGCTCAGATACAAGGAGATGGAGTACATAGGATGTGAATAATGGTGGCTTGATTCCTTGAGGAGTCATCTTTGAAGACTAGCTACCACAGTAGGTAATGTTTCAGCTGAGACCTGAATGGTACAAAGGAGCCAACCATGTAAAGTTCTTTGAAAAAAGAACTGCAGGCAGAAGGAGCAGCCTGATAAGGCCCTGAGACAGGAGCAAGCTTGAAATATTCAAGAGATATAAGGAGGACAATGTTGTTAGAGCATAGTGCATAAAGGGAAGAGTAATAGAAGATGAAACTGGACAAGTAAGCAGAGGCCACATTATAGGTGAGGAGTTTGGATTTTACTCTAATCATAAAGGGGTGGAATTGGAGGGTTTAAGACAGGGGAATGATGCATCCTATTTTCTACTTTGAAAGAGACCCACAACATTCTATAAGTCGATTGTCCTGGACTCTTCAAAAATGCCAATTTCTTGAAAAACAAAAAAGTAGGGGGAGGAATTAAAGAAGACTGAAGGGACATGATGAACACAGTTTGTGAACCTTAATGGGTTTCCAGATGGAAAATAAAGATGGAAATCTAAAAAGCACATTTTTTAACAACTAGGAAAATTAGAATGTAGAATGCATATTAGTTAACATCGAATCAACATTTACTTTCTTAAGTGTGATAATACCACTGTGGTCATATTGGAGACTATTCATGTTTTGGAGATCCAGGCTGAAGTATTCATGGGTAAAATTTCATGATGTCTGCAATTAACTCTTTAAATGGTTTGGCACAATGTGTGTGTGTGTGTGTGTGTGTGTGTGCGCGCCTGCATGTAAGCGAAAATAGATAGATGTAAGATGTAATACAGGTATTAATTGTACTATTTATTCAACTTTTATGTTAATTTGAAATTTTCCAGAATTAAAAATTTTTGGGAAAAAGGACCTGTAAGTTGCCCTCTACAGTGCTTAGCATATGATAGATTGTCAATAAATATTCCTGAGGAGGAGGTCTGCAAGGCTGGTCTGACTGTGGATGACACTGAAGTGCAGAAAAGCATAATCTGGCACTACTTTAACCTCTATCTTTCCTTCAGGGTGGTTGAGAGGCTGAGTTTGAAAAGTATTAAGTCCTTTCTAATCATGAAGTATGGGGATCCCACATGCTTGGCTCACAGATATTACCATCTATTTAATGAGTGCAACTGTATGCCCGTGCACCAAAGGGGGGCAGTTCTGTCTCCTAGATGAACAGGAGAAAGTAACAAAATGTCAGGGACCCAAAATTCTGGTGGTTAAGGAAGGCAGTAGAAGAGCTGGTGCTAAAACAGCAGAGACACCAATAACTGCGTCTTTCAACTGGAAAAGATGTATCAGCCTGAGTCTCCTTGGATGGATGGTGGGACCACCATTAAGGCTGGCCTCCAAGGACAACGAAGTTCAATTATTTTGAATCTGCACAAATTAATCACTCTGCTCATACTTGAACACCACCAGGATTGGAGAACTCACTTCCTCTCAAGGCAGATTGCTAGTTCCCCCTTCAGGGGACTCTGATTTTAGGAAGTTCTACCTTATACTGAACTGGAATCTGTTTTTGATCTGCTCCCTCTGATCCAAGATAGTTCCTCATAAGTCTGAAGACAGAAACTCACTGTCCTGTGGCTTCTCTGCTTCAGGATAAACAGCCTCTACTCCTCAGACCCTTTTTCTTTGAGACCTGGATTCCTACCTTTCCCCAGCCTGTTTACTCTCTTACACTTACTGTCCACTCCTAGTTTGTCTATAGTGCATTAAGGTGTAGGGCGCCTATAACTGAACCCTAATCAGTTGGCAAGCTTTATCACCTCCCTCCAGTTTAGATTCTGGAAATTTCTAAAAATTCAAATGCACTGGACCAAGCCCATCCTCGGATGCTTCCAATAGCCATGGCTGAGGAAGCAATACATCAACTGGCTTTCTCGTGAATCCCAAGACCTAACTGGGTGAGAAGAAAGGACTGAAACCAGAGGGCGGTCACAATCAGCAGGAGTACTTCACGCGCCTTTAGCCCGCCTCTTTCCCACAGGGCGGGTCTGGGGAAACAGGAAGTAGTGGCAGCATCGCGCATGCGTCTGTCGCATAGCTCTAGAGCTCTGTGGCCCCACCCACTCGCCCAGCAGCACTTCCTGGATAGATCTGAGGGGTGCAGAGGCTTCATGAAGCACAGGGCTGCAATCTCCTTCCTGTACGCGGATTGTAGAACAGGGGCTGGACCTTAGTGCCTACCGCCGGCAGTTAATTGCCTTGCGGGCGGGCAGGCTCACCCATAGTGTGTGAATTCCCGCCTCTTCCTTCCCACTGAGTCCTGTTTGCTTAGCGCCTCTCCTTGATTGTCATGCCTGTTGTAGCACTGTTCATGCTAAAAAGAGAGGGAGGACAGATGCAGAAGCAACTCTAGTTTCCCACTCTGACCCAGAATCCTCTGGTTAAGAAGGGAAGAGTATGCAGGAAGCGACTCCACTTACAAAGGAACAATTTATACATTGGCCTCTATACTTTATCTCCTTTAATTTTCACACCAGTCCGTCACAAACATTTATGGAGCACATAAAAGAAGAGAGAAATAAGGAAAACTTGGTTTCTTCTTTCAAACAGTTCACAGCCAAGGATACAGGGACTGAGTCGATTATTATACAGCATAATCAATGTTCTTAAAGACGGATTAACTAAATTTAGGAGGAAGTAAAAGGACAGTGGGTCTTGTGAGTGAAGTAAATCAGCTCTCTGCTATCTCTCTGCTCTCTCCCTCCCCCTCTACCTAGCTAACAGGTGCCCAGGTGACCTCTGTTTCCACAACATCTCAAAGGAGCCCAGCCAACAAAATGAAATGTAAAATTTTTACAGTTGCTAGACCTATTGACTAAAACTGCCTTTTAGCATCTGTTTCTATAGCTTGGAGTGGTTCCTGAGAAGCTCCTGGATGACAGCATGGCGGACAATCTCCAGACATCCAACCCAGCCCAAAATTATTTCTTGAGGGCAAGGTCGCTTTATCCCCAAAGCAACGGGAACAGATGCAGTAGTTTCACACAGCAGATTCCATTATCCTCTTGCAGTTAAGAAGAGAAGGCCCTGATATGGCAATTTACAACAATTAACTATTTTTCTCTTAGTCCCCATAAAAGCAACAAGCCATTTGGCCTAGCTGCTGGCATCTCCCTTCTCTTTCTTTGGGATGCCACGCCCTCTCTAAACTTTTTTACTTTTATATGTTAATCTCTACATGAGAAATCTTTCTCCACCTGTGCCATGAGCACCTACTAAGCTTTCCACCCTAACAGGAAGCAGCTTATTTACCATGAGAAATTTGGGGAAGATTTCACATTTAGGATGATATTCACAGTGGGTTTTGAAACTGAGCTTGCCAGGAATAGAAGCATGGATAGAGAATGCTGGTATACCGAGGGAACGTCATGTGCAAAGGGGAGAGATGAATGAAAAGAAATAGCAAATGGATGATAATTTGTAATTGCCGTGGATTATGGAATATGTCAAAGGGAGGAGGGAAAAGGATAAAAAGGGTGAACATAGATAGGAAGTTTGGGATATAATTTTGATGCTACACTTAGAAGTTGGCCTTATCCTGTTGATGTTTCAGAATCATTACATAAATTCTTATCAGAAAAGTGACACTAACAGAAGTGTAGAGGATGAATAGGAAGTTGAAACTGAACTTGTGAAAGGGAATTTTGTCAAATAAAAAATTAAATAAAGGAAACAAAAAATGAAATATATACATAAACCATCTGCATATGGTAACTTAATCTTTGATAAAGAAGAAAAAAATATACAATGGGGAAAAGAATCTCTCTTCAATAAATGGTGCTGGGAAAACTGGTTAGCTACGTACAGAAGATTGAAACTGGATCCCTACCTCTCACCTCTCACAAAAATCCACTCAAGATGGATAGCAGACTTAAATCTACGGCATGAAACCTTACGAACCCTAGAAGAAGATGTTGGGAAGACCCTTTCAGACATTGGTCTAGGCAAAGAATTCTTGAAGAAGACCCCTAAAGGCAATCACAGCAGCAACAAAAATAAACACATGGGACCTGATCAAATTAAAAAGCTTCTGCACAGCCAAGGAAACTATCATTAGAGCAAATAGACAACCTACAGAATGGGAGAAAATATTTGCTCTCTACACTTCTGATAAAGGTCTGATAACAAGAATCTATCTAGAGCTCAAAAGAATTAACAAGAAAAAATCGAACAACCCCATCAAGAAATGGGCAAAGGAAATCAACAGAAACTTCTCCAAAGAAGACATTAATTCATCAAATGAATCAATTCATCATGTAAACAAGGTCCCTGCTGTTGCTTATGGCTTAGCTGTTGCTTATGGGAGTTTTTGTTAGCAGAGGGAGGAAGATTATCATAACAACAATTAATTGAAAATCATAGAATCTGGAACTAAAAATAAAACCTTTTTTGATATTTTCTAAATAATAGTAACAATATCACACAATCAACACCACATAGAGACAGAGGGCTTACCCTGTGGCCATGTTTTGCTCCCTGAGCTGCTGAAGGAGGTTGTGCTGAAAAAAACAAACAAACAAAAAAACCAAATAACAATAACAGCAATGAAACAGACAGGAGTTCTAGTCTTTGAATATAAGTAGCTGGAAGGCTGAAATCATGTGGTAGGCTGGAGGATGGGAGGTATGGTGAGGTGCAATGGGAGAGAGTGGGAGAGTGAGAGGGAGTCTCATGTAACAGAAATGTCCATACTCACCCACATATGTGCATAATCCTCCTTTCTACCCCAGCAGAGTCACATGCATGTATGTAAATATGTACTGCTCCATTCCAAAGGAGCAGATGTGCACACAGATGTGGATGACAGAAAGCAGGGGCTTTACCACTGCATGAGAGAGGGAAGCTGATTGACTGAAACATCCTCAACCTGGCACCAATGTGCAACTGCCATCTGATTCTGCTCATTGCTGTCTCCGACCCAGAACAGAAGGTAAACCTGGAAGGATCCCTAAATGGTTCACTTCAAGTCTCTCATTGAATATATGGGGCAACTGAAGTCCAGATAGGGAAAGGGACTTGTCTAAGGACACACAGAGAATTGGTGACAGGGCCCAGACAAGAAAAATCCAATTTCCAGCTACAATATGTAGCCCAACAGTGTTTCCCAAATTGTTGTACTAGCATCACTGGTCTATAGTATACAAGACATTTTTAGGTGGTATATGGACGACTTTTTAATTTTAATAGTTATGTATATCTATATATACAGTTTTAGAAAAAAAATCACTAGCATATCAGAGCAATGATTTTATGCATAGTATTGCTTAAGATATGGCAGAAATTGTGAAAGTAGTATACCAAAGGCTATGGTTTGTGAAACACTGTTGTGGTATGAAGGGTCTTGAAGCCAGCCAGGCTTGGTTTGAATCCTAACTCAGGTGCTTCCTACCATCATGGATCCTTAGTCATATCACCTTCCTTCTCTAAGCTTCCAATTTCTCATCTATAAAATAAGGATAGGATAGTGAGAGCTACCTAGGTAACTGTGGGGATTGAAAATAAGCATGTATAAATATTTACTAAAGTTGAAAATATGTGTGCTCCATGACTCTGAGATTCTACCCCTGGAGATACACTCAATTGAAGTGGGTGCTTTTACCTTCATTGATCATTTATTTCCAATAGCCATCAAGAAACTGAGGCCTTCAGTCCAGCAGTCTGCAAGCAACTGAATGTTGCCATTAACTACATAAGTTTGGAAGTGAATATTTTCCCAGTGAAGCTCCAGGCAGTGAACCACAGCCTTGGCCAATATCTTGATTTTGGCTTTATGAGACACTGAAGCAGAGGACCCAGCCATGCCATGCATGGACTTCTGACCTACAGAAGCTATGCGATGGTAAATGTGTGTTATTTTAATCTGCTAAATTTATGGTAATATTATTATACAGGAATAGATGACTACTACAGTGGAACAACATGAATGGATTTCAAAAACATACTTAGTGAAAGAGGCCAGACGAAAAAGTGTACATATTGTATGATTACATTTACATGAAGTTTAGGCATTATATATTCATATGTTATATGAACAACAGGTAAAACTAATCTATGATGATAGAACTAAGAATAAGGTTTACCTCTAGGAAGTTACTGAATGGATGAGGCACCAAGGCTGCATCTGGGGATGATAGAAATGTTCTATATATATATATCTTGTTCTGAGTGTTAACTACCCAGGTGTATATTTTTATCAAAACTCACCAAATTTACAGTTGAAATTAGTGTACTTTACTACATAGGTGTTTTACTTCAGTACAAAATAAAGTAAAATAAACTCAGGAGGCTGAGGCAGGAGGATCGCTTGAGCCCAGGAGGTTGCAGTGAAATATTATGGCACCACTACACTCTAGCCCAAGTGACAGAGTGAGATCTGTTCAAAAAAAAAAAAAAAAAAAAAAAAAAAAAAAAAAAAAAAAAAAAAAAAGGAAAATAAAATGAAATAAAATGCCCTTTTTAGGAGTTAGAATTCAAATAAAAATGCAAGCATGCACTTAAAGTGGTTAGTGAAATATGGACTTTTGATATGTGCCCTGATCCCAGGGCTCATTCCACCACTTCATGTTATTTTCTACCACTTCCTCAAATGCCTAAGGAGTAATGGAGTGGATGGGGTAACTTGTGGAGCAGTAAGCTGGAGAGACCCTACTATTTTCAGTTGCAGTTACAGCCCACTCAGAGGTGTTCCAGCCATCCTACCCCTTTCTTTCCAGCTCTGAGGATCACCGGCATTCTCATTATGAATGATGAGTGGCTGAAGAATGTGCTGAACCTGGCAAGATGGAAGATCGGAAGTTGGAAAACCTCAGGTCCCTGGAGCCAAATACATCAACCTTACCATACCATCCACCTCAGCTGACCTCACAATCAGCCACATATGGTGGCAGAAGCCTGACGCACTAAACATACACACACACAGACATGCATGCACACATACATATATATACACACAGTTAGACAGCCAAATTCATTTGGATTTTGGTACAAATCACCCAAATAAATCTTTATTTACTTTTGGGTTTGCTTAATGATAAATTCTGTGTAAGGATCAATGGGGGACTTCAAACCTCACTGTCATCACACTGACCTTTAAGCATGATCAGGAAGATCCAATGAGATAATAGGGGAGAAAACACCAGGAGAACTGGGACACAAGATAGAAAGAAGCATTGGCGGCAACTCCTTGTACATATTAAGTGCTTCAGTAAGGTTTTTTCAAACCAAAACGAACTGAGAACTGATGTCCCTGGCCACCTTTGTGTGCGTGTGTGTGTGTGTGTGTAAAGTATACCTGTTATTGATGCCTTGTTTCTACTCTGCCACCACTATTCTGTGTATAGTTCCAGCTGAGGTTCCAGCCAACATTTGAGTTGAAGATGCCTACACAATGATAATCTCTAGCTGTTGAATAACCTCCAGCCTTAGAGTCCTTCCAATTCTCAAGACATTGTGAAACAGAAACAAGCCATCTCTACTGTGCCCTATCTCAATTCTTTATCCACAGACACTGTGAGCATGATAAAATGGTAGCATCATTTTTTTTTCAGTTTTGGGGTAGTTTGTTAAACAGAAATAGATAACTAGAATATCTACCTTCTTCACTAAGCTAAGGGCTCCTTGTATTGAGTGACTGTCATATTTATAACTTTAGTGCCTAACACAGGACCTGGCATGCATTCATACTCAGTAAATGTTTCATGTACTGATTTGGGTTGAAATTGTTGTTTGATGGATAAATGAGTGGATGACAGAATGTATGAAGAAAGCCAGGCCAAGGTACAGGTGAGCAGCAGAGCATAAATAAAGCTAGAGATAGGGAGAGGAAGAAGGCATGAGACGTACTTGGAAGCACCCAGTCTCCTAGGGAGAGACAGGCCTGAAAAATAGAGAAAGGATCAGATGGATACAATCATTAAGGAGAGCTGGGTTATGTCTGGGTGAGCACTTACGATGAGTTAGAGTAACAGAGTTGCACTGAGTATCCTGCTAGAACCCTGCAAACTTCAGGCCAAAAAATTGTGAAAGGGCTGAGACGTGTCTGTGTGGTATTAGGGCAGAAAGCTGGTCCTCTTTTACTGAGGCCTATACTGACACTCAGATGGAAGCTCATCTTGGCACCAGATAGGGCTCAGGGAACAAGGAAAATCCAGAGAGAGGCTCATATCCTCTCAATGAGATGCTCATAGGAATTGCATGCTGCCTCCCACATAACTCTGCTATTCTTCCTATACAAAGATGGTATTATATGATTCTACCTCTGTGTCTCTCATAATGATCCCCCTAATCTATTCCCATTGCCACTTAGTTATATAGCTCAACTTATTTTCTCTCACCAGGCCTGTTGTTAAAGGAGCCACATTTTCCTAAATGAAAATCCACCTAGCCACAGAATCTGATATGGGGACTAATACTTGAACTAAAAAACAGACAGAATATATGAAATCAGGATTGGTCTGGAAAATCTGAACTAAATGAGGACCTTCACTGTTTAAATAAATCCTTAGCCAGCACAGTATCCACTTTTCCTTTGTGGATAAAATGGTTTGATTATTCATTTACTCATCAATTCAACAAACATTTATTGAACATCTATTAACTATCATGAACTGTGGTAGGCACTAAGTGGAGAAAGAATAAAAAAGTAGGAATAAAAAAAGTTATAGGATCTAAGGAACTGATAATTTTTCCGTGGAGATAGATATTTAAACAAATGGTCTTGGATGTATTTGCAGTCTTGGTGAATTATCTGAGTGGAGATAACCAATAGGTGTTTGGAAATAGAGGAAAGACTCTGGAATGATGTAGAAGGCTAGAGGAAGAGACATGAAATTCCTTTTAAAAGAAGAGAAAATTCATACTGGAGGGGGGCGGAAATGGGAGGGCCAGGAAGAGAGTTTAGAGAAAAGATAGACACCAAGGAGAGAACTGTGAGGTGTGCTTACATTTTCCAAAAGGAAATTAACCAGTAAAAGATAAAAGGTGCAGTCAGGAAAATTGGTGAATAAGGAGAGGGTTATGAACATTTATTGAGACTCTGTTATGTGCTTGGGATTTTGCCCTTTGTTTCTCCTAATAATCCCATGAGGTAGGGCTTTATTTGCTATATTTTAGACATGAGGACACTGAATTTCAGAGAGCCTAAGTCATTTGCCTGGCATCACAGAGTAAATAGTAGGGACTCAATACTCTATGTCCATTTTCAGAACTTACCCATCTGATGACCTGAACTTTTGGCCTGCTATTATTAGAAAGAAGCTGACCTGTCTGGCTCCAAGACCTTGGGTAAGATACCCCAAAACTTCATTAGTTGCTATCATACTTGGTTCATTCCTTCTGGCATCCTTGGCCAAAGCACTAAAAGGCCTATGACTCCGGCACCCTTATCTATGCTGCTAGGGAAATACAGATTTAGGACCTGAATCTTACTTGGGGACCATAGGATCTGATTTTTGTCTTTGAAAATATCTCTAAAAACCACGCAGATCATCACACATATAATTGTGTGTGTGTGTGTGTGTGTGTACACATATGCATAATGGGAGAAGTCAAAAAGTTACCAAGATGATCATCTGCAGCAGAAAAACATGGAAATCTGGAAGAGGAGGGAGAGAAACAGGAAATACGTGCTGGAGTTAAGGTATCTCTAGACCTACAAATCTCTCCCTACCCAGAAGGCTTAGAGTAAAAACAAGAATGGTAAACAGCATTTGGTGTTATGGAAGGGGCATTCAACTTGAAATCAGATCTCAATGTTCAGTATCTTCTCTGTAACACACAAGTGAGAACTGGGATACATCTTGTCACCACTCTGACCCTCAGTTTCCTGCCTCAGTTTCCTGACCCTCAGTTTCCAGTTGTTCTGAGACAGAACAACTGATCTCCAATGTCCCTACAGGAAGACTCTGTTTACAAAATTTGTATGGGAATCCAGGTTCGGGGACCATAGAGAATTTCCATCATCTTGTCTGGAATAACTCAGCCTCTGGCACTCTTGTCAAACTGTGATGAGAATTTGGTTTATATTTGCTTAAAAAGACAAGAACACATCTGTCAGTTCCCAGCCCTTGTATAGCACCTGGTGGCCACAATTCTCTCTACCCCTGCTCTTCCAAACAGTTCCATTTCTACTAGAACCCAATGTCTGAACATCCAGGCCTGGTAGGTTCTAGTGCCCAGCTGCTTTCCCTCTGCTCAGCTCAGCCTCAATGCTCTCTGATCCCAGAGCTTGTGAAAGATGGCCTTTCAATTTCCACAAAGAAAACCACTGTCTGGAAATTATTATATATATTTTCTTTCCTTTTCTTCCTTCTTTTCTTCTTTGCCAGTAGTAGGGAATCAGAAAAAGAGCCAAGCAGAGGTGGTGAGGAAAATTTTCTCTGGGTAGTTATAAATTGCTTAGGGGTCTCAGAGCAGCTTATTGGTTATTATGCTTGTTGCTAAAGTAAATGTTCCAGGCTATGAGAAGACTTATGCAAAAGTATACATGTTTGAGATTAAGACTAAATGATGAATGATGTCAACTGGGGGCCTGTTTATTCTCTATAGTGAAGGGTAATCACTTGTTAGCTAATGTGAGACATGATGCCTTAATTACAGGGAGTGTATTCTATTCCACTCAACAAATACCTTATGAGTTCAAGCCCAAATCTGGCTCCAGATCTGTGATCATGAGCTAATCACTTCTTCTCTTTGGGTCTCAGTCTCCCCATGTAAACAATAAGATCTGGGGCCGGGCACGGTGGCTCACTCCTATAATCCTAGCACTCTGGGAGGCCGAGGTGGGCGGATCGTTTGAGCTCAGGAGTTCGAAACCAGCCTGAGCAAGAGCGAGACCCCATCTCTACTAAAAATAGAAAGAAATTAATTGGCCAACTAAAAATATATAGAAAAAATTAGCCAGGCATGGTGGTGCATGCCTGTAGTCCCAGCTACCTGGGAGGCTGAGTCAGGAGGATCGCTTGAGACCAGGAGTTTGAGGTTGCTGTGAGCGAGGCTGACGCCACAGCACTCTAGCTGGGGCAACAGAGTGAGACTCTGTCTCAAAAAAAAAAAAAACAAAAAACAATAAGATCTGGATCATCCTTAGTGTTCCTTCTGAAACCAACTTATCAGAGACATATTTTAGATCTTTATTGCTGGGGGTCGTAGCCACAATGAAGACTGTTGAAGATTTTGAGATATGAGATGTAGAGAAGTTAAAAGAACACTAAACTTTGAGTCACCATTCTTCGTTCTTACACTAACAAACTGGGTGACTGAGGAAACTACTTCATTTCTCAGTCTCCTTTTCCTCAGTGTAGAACAACTACTAGATGATTTCTAAAGTTCCTTCCAACTTGGGAACTCTATAAATGCATAAACTTTCTATAATAAAGGTCCTGTTCCAGGTACAATGGGGACATAATTGGATAACACACAATTCTTGCTCCCAAACAACTTTACATGTAGGAGGGGAAATGGATGCATGTTGTAATTACCTCTCTTACCTCCTCTGGAATCCTTGGCCCGATTCACAAATACTTGGCCCACTCTCCAATTCAAAAATCCCTTTGGATGCCCCATTTTCTAAGAGATTGAGTAATTCACCAAATACATATTGACATGCTAAGCATTTAAAGAGCAGTTATCTAAAGACACACTCTCTGTCTTTATATCTTAACTCCTTTGTCTGGAATTTCCTTCCTCAATCATTTAATGTACCCTTGTTCTCACATAACATGTACACAACTATTATGGTGCAATATATCTGTCATTCTACAGGTGATCACTTAGCTTCTGGAGGGCCAGGACTAAGTTTTAGTCATTTCTAAGCCCTTCATATGGCACCTGATACATAATATATGATGAATGTATGGTAAGCAAAAGAATACAAATGTATGAAACACATGTAATATAAGGCAGAAAATGATCAATGCCATAAGTGAGAGGCATAGATAAAGCATAGAGGAGTCTCAAGCATCTTGTAACTTGTGGCTAGTGGAATTAGCGAAGGTTCTATGGAGAAAAGTGTTATGTGATAGTGTCATTAAAGATAATTAGAGTTTCATCTAGTGGAAGATTCCAATGGAGTGAGCCAAGTCAAGACAATAGAATTATGCAGAGGCGTGTGTTCAGAGACTGGGGAACAGTCCAGCTTCATTGTCCCATTGAGGTTGATAAAGGAGTAAGGAGGGAGACTGGCAAGATTTGTTGGGGCAAGATTATAGCAAAGCTTGAGAACCGGGCTGAGGGTTTTGAACTTTCATCTGTAGGCAATGAAGAGCATCTGGTGGCTTCTTAGCAGGCAAACACTAATTCATGGTGCGCTTAATGGAAAGGATTGTAGAATGGTGCCCACAACGGATTGAGGGGTTGTGTGGTGACATGACACAGTGTCAAAGGCAAAGAGACAAACTCTAGACCCTGCTGTGAGATGGAAGAAACGTGACATTCTAGCATACTTGTGAGAACTCAAACACATCATAATTTAGTGATTAGACACCAACAATCTCATGAAGGGTGGCCTTATTTCTAACAAATAAGTAATAAATCATTCTTTCCAGTTGCGAACACCCCATATATGTAGTTTCAATCACCTGGGGCGTAACATACCAAACCTAACAGGGGACTCAAGTTCTGACTGAGCTTCCATCAGGGCTGGCTCATGTGTGACTTGGCTCATGCAGCTGTGACATGTTTCCACTTTGAGCCAAAATCTCAATATTGGTCCTTCTTACCCTGCAAAACAGGGCTCTTCAGGGAGAGAGAGAACCCTTGGAAGTGCATGGTGACTTGAATAGCATTTATGCCTATGGCTCCAGGAGCTGGAAATACAACAAATAATCAACTTATTTTTTTTCTCACAAGATAAAACAGCCCTTGTAGCTTCTGCCTTTAGCTGCTTCTCTTTGGTAACTGACTTTCTCTTTGTTTGCCTGATCTATGGGGATGAGCCTCAGGGCTCTGTTCTTCTCTAAAGCTGTTCCCTTTTTCCCAACAGGTGAAAATTTCCCTGCCATAACATTGCCCTCTAGTGGTCATTGTTCTTCCTACAACCCGAGGTATACTTGTCCAACCTAAAACTCTTCCCTTCCTCAGGAATCTCAGGAATCCCACAGTTTTTTGTCTCTCTCTCTCTTTTCTCTTTCATCCCTACCTCCTCTTCTCTCTCCCTCCCTTAGTCCATGGTGGAGTGGAGTGAGTGAAACAGACAGGACTAGAGAACATTAGCCCAATGTTACAGACAAAAAAAACCTGAAGCTTAGAAAGGAGAAGTTAATTTGCTGTACACATTCAGCTACAAAATGACTCAGCTATAAAATGGCTGCATTAGAATTCAAAGAGTATCTCTTCACTTGGACTTCTGAGTTCTTTGCAGTCTACTTTCCTCCCTCCTTCCTGTCTTCTTCCCCTTTTCCTCCCTTTCCACAAATGCCAAGCGACTTTTCTGTGTCAGGGACAGTATTAGGACCTAGAAATAAATAGATCCTGTCTTAGAAGGAGTTCCCAGTTGCTTAGGATAGATAGACATATAAAAATTATAACCCAATGTGATTAGAGCATTGATAGAGCCATGTTAATGTGTTGGGTCACCAAAGATATAGGTTAACTTACCTGTCAGAGAAGAGGGAGAAGGGAAGATGATTTCTGGCCAAGGGACCAGGCAGCACTTAACCACTTCGGTACAGTGCTCACCGGCGGCGAAACCTTGCCCACAGCTGGCACTCACAGTCCACACGGTAGTTTGTGCTGTACATTGACGACGGATCCGTTTTGCTCTTGTGTGATGAGGAAAGCTTTAAAGCACTGAAAGCTTGTTTTACTTTACAGGCAGCTTTACTTGTAATGTAAATCAGAATAGGTAACATATGCATATATGTTTTCATTACATTATTTTTAAATGTTCACAATTTTATTTTGATAAATGAAAAATTAGAAAAGTCATATCACGGCTGTCGGCTAAAGTCGCTGTGTGCATTCATCTGTGGCTGTCGACTATAGTCGATGCTGGTACTGAAGTGGTTAAGGCACAGGTTTGGGGAAAGGATATGGTATTTTCAGAGAAAGGTGAAGGTAGGGACTGAGGCCTGGAGCCAGATTGTGACAGCCTTTGTGTGCCAGTCAGAGTACTTTGGACTTTAGCTTCTCTTTACATAATTCCTGAAGCTTACAAGCAAATACATTTTCTAGGCTATTTCCCCCCCACACACACCCACACACTAAGCTGTTTAGTTTATTTGTCAGTAAGGCCAAAAAATAATAAACAAGTTATTTTTGAGCTTGTCCAAAGGTACAATGTGAAGCCAGGAGCAAATGGGATCAAAACCCTGGTCTCCGGCCTTCTAGGTCTCCTGATGTTGATGAGAAGGGGGAGGGGAGCAAATGTGAACAAAGTAACTCAAAAATAATGAGACAGATTCCCGACATCTGGACAAGCCTCAGGTAAATCAATATGCACACCATGTCCTGTTTGCTCTGGCTTTTACTTTATCTACAGGTCTAGAGATTGGGTGGAAAGCAAATGTTTGTTCACCAAAGTATATTTATCCACTGACCTCCAGAATTTTTTCAGGGATGGTTGCAGTTCCATTGAAAACATGCAGGCCACGACACATTAGCCTCAAACCACACAGAAATTCTCATATTTCTTCCAAATAGTACTCCTTCTTTTTCCATATTTTATTTGGGTGCATGTATTAATAATTATCAGCCTTTCAACTCCCCCTCCTCACATGTATGAGGCTTCCCATGGAGAAAGCTGTCTTACAACCATTGGGTTCTTCAACAGCCCTGAAAGGGAAGTAAAGAGGTGAATTCAGCTCCTTGTTTTGCAGAAGAAGAAACAAAGGTTCAGAGATGAACTTACCCCCAACTAAGGTAAGGAGGCAGAGCAAGACTCCAACTGAATTCAGTGCTGTTGCTACCCCTCCAGTTCCTGTCAGGAAATGTAATTAAATTAGTACTAAAGCCACATGCTTTGTGAAGACTCATTAACAACACATTAATTAACATACCTCACAGTTAATTTCCATTTACTGCATATTTTCTCTGTTCTCAGGGTCCTAAGACCCAGAGAAATCACACCGAGCAATTGCTCTGGCCATTGTGACATGTTTCCACTTTGCGCCAAAATCTCAATATTGGTCCTTCTTACCCTGCAAAACAGGGCTCTTCAGGGAGAGAGAGAACCCTTGGAAGTGCATGGTGACTTGAATAGCATTTATGCCTATGGCTCCAGGAGCTGGAAATACAGCAAATAATTAACTTATTTTTTTTCTCACAAGATAAAACAGCCCTTGTAGCTTCTGCCTTTAGCTGCTTCTCTTTGGTAACTGACTTTCTCTTTGTTTGCCTGATCTATGGGGATGAGCCTCAGGGCTCTGTTCTTCTCTAAATGCTCTTTCTCTGTGTGTCTTGTATCTCTGTCACTCTTTGTGTATATTTCTGTCTTTAAGAGATCTAATCTCCTTTGTGCTGAGACTCCTACATGTCCTATATGGTTCCGAGCCATGTATATATAACATGTCCTTTTGAATACTCACAAAACACTATGAGGTAGGTGTGTAATATTATTGTCCTTTTTAACAGATGATGAAACTAAGGCCCAGTGACGTTAAGTTACTTGCCCGAAGTCACACAATTTGTAAGTGGCAGATCTGAACCCAAGCAGTCTGATTCTAGAACCAGTCTACTAAAGCACCATCAATTTTGTCTTGCTATTAATTTCAACATTCATGGCCTTTCACTCCTTGCACCCTGTCCCAGTCAGTTATCCTAGTAAGCTAGGTTTGTTCCATCCATTATATCTTTGCTTAAGATGCCCTCACCAACCATTCCCTTTCCATTTCTCTGTACCCATACAGATATTTACCTGCTTAATTCAAAGTTCTCCACAAAGTCTTCCCTAAAAACTCCAGAACACCTGACAATTTCATTGTGGTTAGCATGAAATATTAGAATATCTTTTCATTGATCTCTTAGTATTCAGGCATAGATATCTTTTCAATTCTATTTTCACTTTTTCACTAGCAGAGACACCTCCTTGGTGGCACTCACATAGCTTTAGCACGGTACCTAGGCACATATCTCTAGTGAACTCATTTTCCAGATCTAAATAAATACTGGTTTGACAACAGGTCAAATTACTTGAATCTGGATTAAATGGTTCCAGTCCACATAATAGACTCTGGCTTGTGGAATAAATACTGGTTCAATTAAGTAATCAGTTGCTGTATCAGTTAATCACTTCAAGCTTATCAGAAAGTTATCAGCAGATTAAGCTATAGTATTTAGTGCCTACTAAATGCTAAGCACTGCACTGGGCAATATCACATACCCTTTTCATATAACCCTTGCAGTACCCTGAGAATGGCCTCCCACTTATAGAATTAGATACTCCTAATGACTTGAATGCAAAAGCATTGTTACATGTCAGGACACTTCCCGTGGAGGAGGGTCTCACCAAAGTCAATCTGTAATGAGAGCTGTCCAAAGCAGGGAAAAGTTGAATTCTCTCAGTGTGGAAGGACAAGAGCTCTATTCCCATTCCCTTCTAAAGGGTTGCAGGATAAGCTGATGCCTTATTATAAATTAGGACAAAGGTTTGTGTGTGTGTGTGTGTGTGTATGTAGGTTGTTTCCTTATATAGGCAAATTCAATGACTATCATACTTTATTTTTTAACTTGTTTTATTTTATTATACAAATATTATATATTTGTTATAGAAAATATGAAAATATAGGCAAGCAAATAAAAAATAAAATTATCTACAATTCCACCACTACAACCATCACCCAAAGATAACCCTGTAAACATTTTGTTGTACATCCATCCAGACATTTTTCTGTGTGTATATTTATTCTTATAATGTGATCATGTTGTTTTATAAACTATTTCTTTTTCACTTAGCAATTTAACATAAACATATTTCCAGGTTATTTAATATCTTTATTTTTGAAACTTTTAAAAGTAATTTTTAAGTACTCAAATAATATCTTAATACAGTCACCTTATAAGAATTAATATAGACAAAACTTACAGATAAAATTAATGTCTCCTTTGATCACCTGTCCCACTCCTATGACAGTCCTGGTCCCTTCCCCCATTCCTTGGAAATAACCATTATTATTATCTTTTGTATATTCTTATAGATGGATCTCTAAAGATTTTTATATAACATACGTATTCATAGGATATATATGACATTATTTTGAGTGGTAGGTATGGTGCTTATTTTCTATACAAATAGTATGCTGTACATTACATATCTAGACATAGTCCATTCTATTCAATTCTATTAATTTAATACGTGATATTGTGTAGTATAGAGGTATCAATATTTATTCGACCATGTCACTGCCATGCAGATTTAAGTCATTTCCAAATGTTCGCTATTACAAATAGCATAGAATATTCTTGTTATGCCTCTTTGTACATATTTGTGGGAATATTTCTTTAGGATAGACACTAAGGAGAGAAATTAGTAGGTTATTGGATGCATATTTTATCATTTTAGCTTTTATTATGAAAAATTTCAAATATATGTAAAAAAGTACAAAATTTCATAGCAAACCCCATGTGTACTAAACTTAGCTTCAACAATTATCAACATATGGCCAATCTTATTTCATTTATACTCCATTCACTCTCCCCCAATACACATTACATTATTTTTAAGAAAATCATATCATTTGGATGCATATTTTAAAATTTAGTATATACTAAAAAATTGCCTCCAAAATGGCTGTAGCAATTTTAACTTCCATCAGCAGTGTTTAAGAATATCTATTTTCCATACTTTTGCCATTCAAAATTATAAGACTTTAAAATTTCTACTAATCAAAAGGAGTATTTCATTGTTTTAATTTACGTTTCTTTGACTATTAGTGAAATTGGGCATCTTTTCATATCTTTATCAACCATTTGTCTTTCTCCTTCTGTGAACTATATGTTCAAACCTTTTGCTCATTTTTCTATTTTGGTTGACTTTTTCCCCCAGTTTCCTATTTTGTTGGTGTTTTTAAATCACATTAAATGTTTATAAATGAAATACCACTAAATTAATATGTACAATGTTAGCTTGTATTAGCATTTTGTGTTTTTTTTTTTGTTTTTTTGAGACAGAGTCTCACTTTGTTGCCCAGGCTAGAGTGAGTGCCGTGGCATCAGCCTAGCTCATAACAACCTCAAACTCCTGGGCTCAGGCAATCCTCCTGCCTCAGCCTCCTGAGTAGCTGGGACTACAGGCATACGCCACCATGCCCGGCTAATTTTTTCTGTATATATTTTTAGTTGGCCAATTAATTTCTTTCTATTTTTACTAGAGACGGGGTCTCGCTCAGGCTGGTTTCGAACTCCTGACCTTGAGCGATCCACCCGCCTTGGCCTCCCAGAGTGCTAGGATTACAGGCGTGAGCCACCGCGCCCGGCCTGTATTAGCATTTTGAATGTTATTGGGCAAGCAGACTTTTCTAGCATCCATTTTATTCATCTGTCCCATTGAAACTTATAATGAACTGAGTGGGGAAGATAGACATTAGTTAAACAATCACATATATAAATATATAATTGTAAATATTTAGAAGTATTATAAAAATAAAGTACATTGACCAAAATGCTTGAGGTGGACCATAGGGTAGACTGGAATAGAGAAATGCTGGGTAGCAGACGCTCCCATTTGAAAAAAGGACCATAGCCAATAGTAAAAGGTCTCATCTCCTAAAAGCACTCCTTCCCTAGGGCTGTCTCTCATTAGCCTTAGGGTCACCATCTGCTTGAAAGATAATGTTTCATGAAATAACGTTAGCTATAAAAACGCTGGCCAAAATGGGTGATTTAGCACTTTAATGTTAATCTCTGGCCAAAAATGAAGTAGAGACTATCCTCTGTATTCCCAGTACAAGCCCACTGCCAGAATTCCTCTAGGAAAGCTGCAGAAGCATGTGATAGGTAGACCAAGTGTATTCTGAAGACAGTTCTTTCATTTCAGTTGTGACTTGGGGAAATCCAGTAGGACTGTGCCCTCCACTAGAGCACTATCAACACCAGCAAGAGCATGAGCAAGAGCAATAATGTAAGCAACACCAAGGTCCATAAGAACAAGAGCAAAAACATCAACAAGAGCAAGAACAGTATCAACCACAGCAATAAGCAGTATCAGGAGAGAAAATGGTACAGACACCTAAGTTTTTTGTACTTACTCTTTCAAGAAGTCAGTAACACCATGCTCAAGGATGCTTGCCACCTCTGTCCTTCTCTACAGTGAGAAACCACCTTCAGCCTCAAGATACATGTAATGGAAATTAAAGTGGGGTCTCAGAGTGTGATCCATCAAACTCCAATTGATTCACTGGAAAGACACTATCCACCATGAGGGAAACCACAATATAACTCCAAATAGTTATTTAAGGACAAGTCCACAGAATTGGAGAAATGTTTCATTTAATCTGTTTTGTACCTCTACATTTCCACCCTTTCCATGCTGACTATAAGAGCCCCACCTAGGCTTGGAACCTAGGAAAGCGTTTCTAAGGTAGAAAGTGGTTTGAGCTGTGATGGGGGTCAGTGGCCTAATGATTGCCTTATAACAAAAAAGAATGATCTTTACTTGACTTGACTAATGATTTTTAAGACCCCAAAGCTTAGGAGAAAGAAGAATATAAAACCCCAAATTCTCTAGGCCTCATGGTTCTCTGGCTAATGAGAGTTTACTGATACGGCTCAAGACTGGGCTGCAAACAGGTCTGGGCTGTGATGAGCTTGAAAGCTAGGGCTGTTCCAGGGGAAGGTTTGAACCCACAGTCATCTCTAGGGAAATGTGGGAGGCAGAGGCTATCTCACTTTGTCAATGTTACCCTCAGAGTGTGATGCACAGAAGGGAAAGCATTCTGTCTGTTGTCTGACCAATGCTAAATAGAGAAGTAGATCAAGACTGCCACCTTCCTGGTTCTGGACATTGCATTTTTGTGAATGCATCTAAAGATGGCATTAGCTTTTGACCACCACATATCACCACTGACACATACTGAGCTCACTGTCCTTCAAAATCCCTAAGCTGTATTACACTTGCTGTTTCTAAGCCTCATCACCTTAATCCTGGATGTGTGTGTGTGTGTGTGTGTGTGTGTGTGTCTTTGTGTGTATGTGTGGCAAGTTTAGGGAGTAAAGAGGGAGAGATCTAGACAGAATTCATAACTGAGTAAAAACCGATCCAAGGCAGTCCCAATCGATTGTTCAAGTGTTTCTACCAAGAGATGACTATGGGCAGACAGTGGGCATCAGAGGGGAGTCACCACGGGTTCAAGGTCTGAATTCAACTTGATAAGATCAGAAACTCAGTTATCACCTCATAGAGTTGGTCAGACACAGGGGCACTAACTCCTATTCTCCAGAAACAAAGTTGAATTACCCACACCTGCTATTCATCCAATCTGGTGTGTCCTAGAGTGATGCTGCTCAGAGAGCAGACTTGAATGCAAAGGGGTGTTTCAAGAACAGAAGATTAAGGCAAAATGGCTTGGAAACCATTCTGTGACATTTTCCTGAAGCTAAGGTGGCAGGATGAATTTGTCTCTCCAGCTTTTGGGAGGTTTCTGTCTCCATGGAGCAAGTTGATCCATAGACTCAATGGCCCCTCTCTTTGAATAGTGTCAGAGCCACATTGACACATTCTTTTGTTTTTGTCTCCGCTTTCTCTAACTTCTGTGGAGACACCCCCACCCACTGCCTGGCCAACCATCTCTCTGTTATGACAACACAACAGTAACCTCAGCCAAATTACAATATAATTGAGTAGGTTACTGTTTTCTGTATACCAAATTCCATTTCTGCTATGTCTTACTAAGGTTTGGACTTGGGACATGACCTGGTCCCTTAATGGAGATTTGAGACACATCCGATTCCCATCACATCAGTAATATGCATTCAAATACTTTCTCAGGCTCAATTCATTCTGCAAAGTTCTGAGCTCATAGGTTCCTTGTTGATTTTGTTTGGGTTAGTTTCCAAGAGCAGTTTCGTCTAACTTGGTCTCTCCATGAGCAAATAGAAGAGCTGGGGTTAGATGGAGGGTGTGCCCCTTTAGAGATTTGGCACATTTTCACAATAACTATCCAAGGCTCAGATCCCCCAGAACTGATAATAATTAGCTCTTACATATCGTTTCATTTAGTCATTATAAGATACTAGCCAGATATACATTATTGCCCTGTTCATTGATGAGAAAACCAATATTTAGAGAGACTAAGGAACTTGTTTAAGAGTAACACATCTAATTATGAGCAGAACTGAATCCAAAAGGTCTCTTGATTACAAATCCAGGGCTTTTCTATCTTTTCATTTGTCTTTACCTAAAAGTTGCTAGGAACTCCTACCCATGCTACTCCTTCCAGGGCTGTCCTTTCTCTGACTCCTTCTGGGGACCTCACAGAAGGGGGAAAAACATGCCATTGTCAAAATGATGTATCCATACATAAAGTAGAAGACATAGGAAACTGGCTTCGTAGTACAGGCTCTGCTGCCCATGAAGTGACCGGGTCATAGTAGTTAAAGAGGAGGAGAGAGACCCTAGTAGAAGGCTTAAACAAGAGAAATTTATTTTCTCACAGTTCTGGAGGTTAGAAGTCCAAAATCAAGGTGTCGGCAGGTTTGGCTTCTCCTGAAACCTCTCTCCTTGGCTTGCAGATGGATGCCTACTTGCTGTGTCCTCACATAGTCTTTCCTCTGTGTGTATGCATCGCTGGTGTCTTTTTTTGTGCGTTTAAATCTCCCCTTGTTACAAGGACACCAGTCAGATTGGATTAGGGCCCACCCTAACAACCTCATTTTAAACTTAATAACCTCTTTAAAGGCCCTGTCTCCAAATACAATTATATTTTGAGGTACTGGGGCTTCAACATATGATTTTTGGGGAGCTCACAATTCAGTTCATAACACTTCCCTTTGTTCCCTAGAGATTTGGCTAAAACTAGTCCACCCTTTAGGTTTAAATAAATAGAGAGCAGCTGAATAAATGAGAGACACATAAATGGGATCTGATCAAATTAAAAAGTTTCTGCACAGGCAAGGAAACTATCATCAGAGCAAATAGACAACCCACAGAGTAGGAGAAAATATTAGCTCTCTATACTTCTGATAAAGGTCTAATAACAAGAATCTATCTAGAACTTAAA
>VBSM01000937.1:3766263-3810818 GCA_008086735.1 Cheirogaleus medius | reverse complement strand
CCACCAGGGGGTTGACATGCTTGAAGCTCTAGCACAGCGGGCAGGGGGGGAGGGTTGGCACGGGCAATATATGTAACCCTACCAATATCTGTACCCCCATAATATAATGAAATAAAAGAAAAAAAATGGCACCCCCCAAAAAATGAGAGACACATAAATAAAATATTTTTGAGATGAAGAATATGGGGTCAGAATATCCACTGCTATCTAGTACTTGCACCTCTTCCCCCCAGGTTCCAGTCAGTTCCTTTACCCCAGGCAAGTTTAGAGTTTCAGGGTTTCTCAGTAACCATCCATTGTCTGCTTGCTAGTGGTATCTTGGGTTTTCTGCTAAACTGTCACTTTTCTTCTTTTGGCCAAAATCTAATCCCTTGAGAAAAGTTTGGGTTCTTGATTTTCTAGAGATGAATATGCAAAATAGGAACTATATGTATATCCACAGATCTTTTATCCAGAAATGGTCAATTTTGTCTTTAGGCAGTGACAGTCACAAACATGATGCACATAGATTTTAGATTTCCCAGCATAGTCCAGGTCCAAATATTTGGTCCTATTGCTCTTGCAACTACATGCACATTCATCAGACTGGTTGTTCTAATGTGGGTTCAGAACATATACTTTGGGGATGTGCTAAATGAGTTTTAGTATTCCCTTTAGTAACCTTCCAGTGTTTGAGAGACAAATTCAAACTCACCATAGCATTCAAAGTCCTCAGTAATGCAGACCTGCACATCTATCCAGCTTCATCTCTTGCCATTCCTCAACATAAATCTTGCACTCAAGCCATACAGAATTTTAGCCACTCAAACTTGCTTGTCTGTTCTACATATTCACATTTTTGCACATGCTACTTTAGGACACTTTTTTAGAATGCCTATGATGCTCTTCTTCTCACCCTTACCTGTAACCTGCCTGCTATTCTCTCATTTATCCTTCAAATTATAGTTCAAATCTTTTCCGTGAAACTGTTGCTGTCATCCATAGAAAGTCAACCACTCCTTCTGTTTGCCACTGTAGCTTATAATACTATATTATATATTGTATTTGAACATATTATAGTGATGAGCACATTGGGCTAACTGGAATGCTCTATTTATTTGGCTATATTCCCCACTAGATGGGAACCTGGCAAAGAGTAAGTATTCATGTTTGTTAAATGAATGAAAGAAAGAATGGGAAAAGGGCATTGCCAAGGATGAGTGCCTGCCCTTTCATATCTTCCAACATGATCCACACAATTTCTGTGATTAAGATGATGAAATGGCAGTGAGGTAGGGCCAATATATCTGGTTAATACAGCTCAGCCTAGGCTTCTAGCTAGTTTAACAGTTATGGGACCTAATCTGATCAAAGCCAAATTTCCATTACTGGGTCCTAAGAAGACCAGTCCCAGTTTTCAGATTAACCTAAAGCTCCAAAGGTATAAGTAGTTGAGGGAACGGAAGGAGGCCTGACAGACATGTTCCTGGACAGACCAGATATCTTGTTGAGGGGCCCAGAGAACCTGGTTCCTCCCAATCTCATCACCATCCCAGGGTCCCTGATGAGACCCTGGGAGACCAGAACATTGCCACATTGATGGGGAAATGGCTGCCTGGAAATTGCCACACACAAACCTTGGGGAGGCTGTATGGGGGCGTGGGGGAGGGCAGGATGGTACAGAGAGACTGATGCAAAACCAACTGTCATTCTTGAGCAACCGAGGAGGTATGGGCTAGAAGTCCAGACTGTTGCTGCTGGGACTTCCCTTCCACAATGACTCTGCAGTCCAGAGGCTGGGGAGGCGGTTGTAGAGGCCACCTCAGGCCATGCCTGGGGTAGGGGTGGTGGCAGATAAGCCACCCACCCATGAGTTCTCTCCCCATTCTACTCCCCTCCTTCACATCTATTCTTACATCAGATATGACAATAGTCCCATAATATAGGCAGGGGAAAGATTATGACTTGTTTTACACTTGAGGATGCCAAGTCCCAGAGAAGTGGGACATGAGGCAGTCTCTTTCCATACTCAACTGTTCAACTGCCCTTACCTCATGGCCGTTCCATGCCCAGAGTTTCAGTCTTTTTCTGACTTGAGTCTCATGTACATCTGACTTAATAGCTCCTTAGCCTTTCCATGCCTTCAACTTCTCCATTTCAATGCAATCATAACATTGACCCCAGTGATGTCAACTCCTCCCAGCATAACTTATGTTGTGTCAGGGGCACCATTCATTTACTCACTAAATATTATTAAATACCTCCTACTATGCATCAGGTACTATGCAAAGCACTATTCAATACAGCAGTAAATAAAATGCAGTCCCTGTTTTTCTCACAGAGCTCCCAATCACAAAAGTGTAGTGTCTAGAACCAGGGAGGTGACCAGCAATAAACGTGTAAATTGACCAAAAATATATTATTACAAACAGTAGGGAGTGCTATGAGGGAAATGAGTATGGCTCCAAGTGTGTGAGGGCAAAGGAGTAAGGAGAGCTATTTTAGCTTGTATTCGCAAGGAGGCCATTCCATGAAGAGGATATTTTAAGCTAAGACCTGAAGGGTGAGAAGGAGACAGCCATAGGAATTTCAAAGGCCCTGATACAGGAAAGAGCCAATGGTGTTATCTCAGATCCCTTTGACAGTATGACTGTGTCTTTAAATGCCAGCAAAGCTTTTCTTAGCAGCAGATATTTCCAGGAAGAACAGAAACTGCAGCAGAGTGTTTTGACTGGATAAGGCTTATCCTAGTGGGGACAGAGGCCCCAGAAGGGGGTTAGATATAAAGTCCCAAATCTATGTACTTTTCTGAGAGGGAGGCTGGTATTTCAAATCCATTTTCATTTGCTTCCAGTAGCCCTTTTTGCTGCTGCTGTTTGTTCTCTTCCTCCTCCTCCTCCTCCTCTTCTTCCCCGTTTTTTCTTCTGGCCTCTGCAACTCAGAGTGCTCATGGTGGCTAGAACCTGTTGTAATCTGAGACCCAGCCTCAGGTTTATCCTAGCAGTGGTCCTAATATCTATTCCAGACTAGTGGAGAGTATAGGAGAAGGTCAAGAAGAGGAAGAGAGAAAAATAAAGAAGAAAGAAGGAAGAGAAGATGGGAAAGGGACAAGTAGAAGAAGAGGAAAAGGAGAGGAAAGGAAAGCAGGTTAAAGGAGGAGAAGATAACTTCCTCTCTTTGACTAGTAGGCTCACCAATCCTGCTTCACCATGGAAGGAATTTCTCTAAGGTCCAAGGCTTTTCCCATAAAATAGTATTTGACCTTGATAAGAACATAGCACATTGGTTACAAAGCCCCTCAAATTGATTCCTTCAACAAAAATAACTGGACTCTGAATCTTCTAGAGTCCCCCAAGCCCACTGCTATTTCTACCAGGGAGAAGGCAGAGCTTTTTTTGCATAGGGGTAGGGGCAAAGTGAGATCCTCCTCCTCCTCTCTCCGCAACCAAAATAAAATGTTTCCCCTGAGATTTCAACCAGTAAAATCACCATATAATAGATTAGCCATCTGGAGAAGTCATTAAGGGGTCAGGAGCTAATCGCTAATCAAAGTGCAAAAGAACAGGGACTTTCAGAAATTGGAAATCTAATTAAGGTAGAATCTCAAGAGGTCTGATTGAATGTTAAAGAAGTTGTAGAAGCCTCATCAACAGCATTAACTCAGCTGCAGAAGGGTGAGTGGGGATTCTGCATGGAGACTGGAAAAAAAACAGTGCCAAGAGCTGAAATGATAGTGTCTAAGGGACAGAGAAAAGACAGAAGTGTCCCTGACCCTTCCTTTCACCTCATTTTAGTTGAAGAGGACTGGAGAAGGGAAGAATTTGTTTATCTCATCTAACCCCCTTTGTCCTGTCCATGCTCTCATTTAGCAACTTTCTGATTAATTTGGCTTTTAGAATAGATTTTTACAAGCAAGAGAGAAATTGCTGTTCAGCCAACAAGAACATTCGCAGCTGTTTTAGGGGTTATATTTGCTCTGGAATTAAAACAAAACAAAACAAAACAAACAGAAAAAAGAACTTCTCTGTGTTACATCTGCTTCTTGTGAGTTTTACTTAAATGAGTCAGTTCATGGAGTATGGTCAGGTAAACTCCAGGTTTTTTCTCAAAACTGGACTTTGGAGTTGTGTAAAACTGAACCCTGTAGTCCATGGTGAGAGATCTCTGCTTGGGAAGTACACCCCATCCTTGGAAGGCTTTTATATCTCTCTCTCTCTGTTATGTCAAGAAGCCAAGTCCTTTATTTTGCAGATGGGGCCACTGAAGCCCAGAGAGGGGAAGAAACTTGCCCGAGTTTTCACAGTGTAATCTCTTTATTGGTCTCTACTTCAGGATCAGGTTCTATGACCTCTCTGAAAATCAGTACTTAACTCAATTAAATTTAACTTTTTTACTAATTCTACAAGGAACTGAGTTCTACTTACAGCTTTTCCTTTTGACATTATACAACATATTCTCTTCTTCCAGTCTACTCACCTTTGCCCCTTCTTTCTGGTTTCTATTTCCTCTCCTTCCTTACTTAAGATTACAGGAATGTAACCCTGATTGAAACTGTGTTTGTCTCTTTTCAAATTTTGTCTCATTATGTCCATAGGAAGAAAGTAGAGGTTTAGAAAACATTGCTTCTAACCCAATTGCTGTGCTGGCCTATCTTCACCTCCAGCCAGATACTGATTCCCAATCTTTAAGTAAATGTTATTGTGTTTTAGGTATGAAACCTAAAAAAAGGCACCCCTGCCATCTGAAGACACTGATTAGGGTGGAATTGGAGTTGTGAATTCAACATATATGGAAAGGATCCATGAGCCAAGATGGGGTCAAGCCATAGAACACAACTCCCTCTTTAAACAGGCATTTTTGTTAGATTTTTTTTTTTGAGATGGGGTCTTGGTCTGTAACCCACGCTAGAGTGCAGTGGCAAATCATAGCTCACTGCAGCCTCGAATTTTTGGCTCCAGCGATCCTCCTGCCTCAGCATCCCAGGTAGCTAAGACTATAGGCATGTGCTACCATGCCTGGCTAGTTTTCTAAAAATTATTTTGCCGAGATGGACTCTCATTATGTTGCTAAGGCTGGTCTCGAGCTCCTGGCCTGAAGTGATTTTCCTGCATGAGACACTGTGCTTAGCCTGTTTTAGTCAGATTTAACCAACATTTACAGAAAGTCTGCTTCATGCTGGAACTTGCCCTAGGTTGTTGGAATCCAAAAGTGAGTAAGTTAAGGCTGGTGCCTGGTGGAGTGCACCTTTTAGCCATGTAAACAGATAACCTAAATGCAATGTGATCAGGCTGTAATTTAGGTACATACAAAGTACAGAAGACTTTGTCTAGGGGAACCAGGAAAGATTTCTCAGAGACAATAATTGAGCTGGGCCTGAAGAACAGGATAGATGTGAAGGAGCCAGGTCCACAGAAAGACATGTGTAAAGGCCAGAGGTGTTCTAGAGTATAAAGCATGTTGCACTTGGAATGTAGGATGGGTGGAGAAGGATCAATACATAAATTGTGGACAGAATGAGGAAAAGGCAGAACATAAAATATCACACAACAAGGTAGTGTTATTATCAGAGTATTAGTAAAAATATATAATGGTGGTAAAAGATGACTGATCTTTCTAACTTGGATTCCCTCCATGGAGATAAGGATCACAGGAGAATGAGCAGGTTTGTTTGAGGTATATGGCCCAGGGCATGAGGGCTTAGACATTCAGGGAGCTATGTTCAATATTCAATTGAATCTACTGATCTGGGGGTAGGGGAGATAGAAAGACACAAGAAAAAAGACAAAAGTACAGAGCACTGGGAAACACTAGCACATAATAAGGAGCAGGAAAAATGAGAGGAGTCATTATGAGAACCAAGGAGAATGGTTAGGAATATAGGTGAACCACATGACTGTAGGTAAACAAATTCAACAATTTTCACTGAGCACTGTTTTGGATCAGGTGCTTCTCTAGGGACACAAATGAAGAAGACAGTCCCTGAAATTAACTGTGGCTCTCTGGCATGAAGTTGATCCTTCCATCTCATCTGAACCATGCTTATGTGGCTTCTGATGATGGAATTCAGCCTTAAGAGGGAGGATGTCCTCTAAATCAGTTGATGACAGGTTTTAAGCAAGAAGGAATGGCCAACAGAGTCATATGCTGTAGTGACATTGAGGGAGATGAGGGTTAGTACAGAGGCCTTGGCTTTGTTGATTAGTAAGAGTTCATGGTAATTTAGTTACAGAAGATAGCAGAGTCAGTGCAGAAATGAGGATAAATAACAAATAAAAAGCTAGGTTATGATAGATTGAGAGGCTAAATAGTGAAGCAATCTATGGAAACTACGTTTTTGAGAAGAGTGTATTAACTCTGGAGAATGATGTAGTGGGTGCTGAAAAGAATTTTTAAAAAAAAGTTGGTTGTAACTTGGGTGTGTTGACAGGCTTAGAGATCAGCAGACGAGGGACCAAATAGGATGATGTCTGAGAAGAAGCCATTGGGTTGATGACTTTTGGGAGACCACAGCTAGTAAGGTGATAGAAGCAGGTGAAGCAGAAGTAGTAGATTCCAGTTCTAAAATCCGTTTTCTTGGCTTAGGGGTCAATGTGAGAAGTTCAATAAGAAGCACTAGAAGTTGGAGACTGCAGCTTGCAACTCAGGGAAGAGTGTTTGGAGGAGAAGTAGGATAAAGGGAGAGGAAGTTGACTCAAACCACAACAGGCATGGTTCAGATGAGATGGGAGGATCAACTTCCTGTCAGAGGAGCACAGCTCATGGCAAGAGAAGTGAGAGAATCTTCTTATCTGTGATCCCTCAAAACTTAGAAATAATTTTTATTCCTGCCTTGGAATAAAAAAATGGTATAGTCCAGCCTGAAGGCAGTGGAAGGGACTAAAATGGTCCTTCCAAGTGGCATGTGGTATGTAAGATGGTCATAAAGTTGGTTTTAACTCCAGATCAGCTGATTGCTAAATGACTTGAAGTAAGTCATTTGACCACTCTGAAGTTCAGTTTTCTCATCTATGAAAGGTGGGACAATAATTCTCACCTCATAGAATGGTTATGAAGATTACATAAAAGGATGTGCATAAAGCATCTAGCACAGTGCCAGGGACACAGTAGCCATTCTTCAACTGTTGTGTCCCTTCCCCCACTTCCTTTGGTTCCCTAATCCTGTCAACACAGTATGCTGGAGTCTCCAGCCCCATCCCTTGCCCAAACCCCTGCCACCTTTCTTTCCCCTCTTTATTGTTAATAGTTAATGAGAAGATGGGAAGTGGATGCTGGGAATCCATACCATAGTGTCCAAGAGCTCACCATCTCCCAGGTAGAGTCAAGCTGGCCAGAGAGGCCTGCAGAGACTGCACCTCTTCCCCCTCTGCCTCCATTGCCAAGCCTCAGATGAGCCAGGCAGCTTTCAAGATATCTTATATCATCAGTGGCTCAGAGAAGCAGGTCTAATATATGGCTAGAGGCACTCCCAGGCTCTGAAACATATCTTTCCTTGTCAGAGATAGATGGTATATATTTTATACTAATAAAAGGAAATACCCCCACAAGTCCGATGGAGACTCAGGTTCAGGCTCAGGTCCAGTCTCAAAGAAAGCTTCAGCAAGGGCCACCCATGGAGGCCCCAGAGAGGTCCAGAGAAATCCCTGGCCACATGAGAAAAATCATCCCTCACATTTGTATTATCACTTCACAGTTTAGAAATCTTTTTTCACATGTTAGGTGAGAATTTATATGCATATATATAATATAAATATAATGTTTAAAATATTATAAATTATATGTAACAAATATTTATATAGTAATAAAATAAACTGTAAATAATTAATAATATAAATAAACATAACATGATTAATATTAATATTTTATATGCACACACATATATAAGGCCCAGAAAACTTTACTTACTCTAGATCATCCTTCAGGTCTCAATTTTAAACATTTTTTGAAGAAAGAGTTCCCTGAACTCTCATACCAGATTAGATTAGGTTTACTATTATTTGCTCTCATAACACCCTATATTTATACTATGCAACACTTACATTTTTATTGTGGGAATTCTTTAGTGAGTGCCTGTCTCCCTTATTTGAATGTGAATTCTAAGAAGGCAGGGCCCTGGTCAGTCTTGTTATTTTTGGTATCCCTGTTACCCAGACCATTTGACAAATCCATAAATAGGAGACAAGGGCTCTTAAAGACTGTCAGTCCACCCCATTTATAAACAGGGAGACTGATACCAGATCATAGAAGGAAATATCCCAAGGTCATACTATAAGTCATGGCACAGCTGAGTCCGGAACTCAGGTCTCCTGATACTCTGTCTAGGGTTGTTTGCAATGAACCTTCCATCCTGATTGCTTCCATTTCCCAGGTCATCAGGAACAGAATGTCAAGGTTTTCAGCATTTGGATGTCATCTCATTTTTTGGCCTGCACTGCAAGAAGAATTCTTTCTCATCAATAAATATTTATTGAGCATCTACTATAAACAAGGTAGTTCTAGGTACTAGGGATGTAGTTGTGAGTAAGATAAAAATTACTGCTCTCATGGTCCTTACATTCTAGTAGGGGACATAAACAATAAACAAAAATATAAAACACTAGAGGCAAAGTCAAAAGGCAAATGATGAACTGGTGGAAATATTTGCAATTCTTATTACATACAAAGGGAAAATCTCTCTAATATATGAAGAGCTCCCTAAATCAATTAAGAAAAAGAAATCAGAAAAAAAAAAGAAAAAGAAATCAGCAGCTCAATTAAAAACTGGGATAACAGACACGGTTCCCACCCTCCTGGAGCTTGCAATCTAGAGGAAGAATTCCTATTTCTTCAAGGCTGGAGGGAATAACTAGGCTGCAGGGTTTTAGGGAGCCAAAGGACATGGTGAGTCCTTGGGTATCCCCTCTCATGCCATCTTAGAGACAGAGCTAATAGAATTCTAAATCCCAGCTCTGCCACTTACTAAACATGTAAATTTTGAGAAAAGTTGCTTAATTTATTTGAGCTTCAGTGCTCTCATTTGTGAAATGGGAATAATTCTTATTTTACAACATTTTTGAGAGAGGTAAGTTATATAATAGATGTAAGAGTAGGTGGTACATAATAAGTACTCAACAAAAGTGTTTTCCTTCCATTTCCCACTCTTATTCTGCCTAGAACTCAGAATATAGGGCAGTGTTTCTTTTTGTGCCAATATGTAGCTTTTCTACTTCTTACCTTGCATTATCTGGCCTTGACAGGAGCTCTCAGGTATCCCACTTCTTTGAAATCCCATGAAGTACCAATTTATTAGGAATTGACTGCCTCCTACATCAGTGCCAAACCCAGTTCTAGCAAATGTTTAGCTGTGGTGTTAGCTCAAGAGTGGGGTCAAAATTTTCTTTTTATTTTCCAAAACCACTATCCTTGCTCTTCTTTTACTCAGAGGAAACATTAGGAAGATGAAAGTGGTTTGTGTGTGTCAAGTCAACGATAACAGGGACACTCAACCAGTCTGAATTAGAACAAAATATATGTATATACATATGTATATAAGTTTAGTTTTTTTATTTTAAAGGGTACAAAGTGATGTTATGATTTATGAATATAATATGGAATAATTAAATCAAGCTAATGAACATAGCCATTACCTAAAATACTTATCATTTTCCAAATGATTGACATTTATTCTCTTGGCAATTTTGAAACATGCAATACACTATTATTAATTATATTCACCCTGTTGTGCAGTAGATCTAAAAAATACAAAATAAAAACACTTATTTCTCCTGAGACTTTGTACTCTTTGAGTATCATCTCCCCATTTCTCCCCACCCTCAAGCCTCTGTAACTACCATTCTACTCTCTGCTTCTATGAATTTGGTTGTTTTAGATTCCACATATAAGTGAGGTCATGTGGTATTTGTCTTTCTGTGCCTAAAATAACCTCCAATTCCATCTATGTTGTTGCAAATGACAGAATTTCCTTCTTTCCTTCCTTCCTTTCTTCCTTCCTTCCAAGATGGGGTCTCACTATGTTGTCCAGGCTGCTGGAGTACAGTGCCTATTCACAGGTGTGAATATAGTGCACTACAGCATCAAACTCCTGGGCTCAAGTGATCCTCCCACCTCAGCCTCCCAGTAGCTAGGACTACAGGTACATGCTACCATACCTGACTCCTTCTTTTTAAAGGCTGAATAGTGATAATAAATATTTTAAAGAAATGAAGTTTTGTTCCTTCCAAATACTGCATTTGCAATAGGCTATTGCAAGTTAGTTCCTCATTCCTTTCTTCCTTGTCCATTGAAAACTGTTACTCTTACTAAAAAAACTTAGGTGGATCATTGTAGGAATAAATAAGAATGGTTGCTTAGGGTCACTTCAGTTATTTCTGCCATAGATGGAAGCTTCTGAAGGACTGGGAGTAAGTTGTGGGGAGTGAGGTGTAGAACCAGTTTGTTTTTCTGTCTTTAAACAACTCTCTGGAAATACCATCTCATTTATTTAATTTATTTTGTCTTTCTAAGAAGTTAAGCACAGGTCAGCTTCACTTCAGCCCCTGTCTAATGATCAAATATTGGAAATTAATGATGTTTTCCTGGATAAAACTGCCCTTATAGACTGAGAAGATAACTGACTTGAATTTGACATTTCCTACCTAGAGACATGTATATTTATTTGTAGAGCAATGTAAAATTTCTACCATTCATAAATTGTTGCATGATATTTAAATTCTGCCTCTGCCATTTCCTAGCTATTTGACTTTAGGGAAATGACACAACCTCCCTGAACCTCAGCTTCTCATCTGTCAAATGGGATAATTATAATTTCTCTCTCATAAGGTTGTTGTGAGGATTACATAAATATATATAAAGGGCTTGAAACAGTGCCTGGCACTTAGTAATCTTACAATACTCGTTCATTATTGTTATTATAGTACAAAATGGATCTCTTGGTAGGTCTAAGTTCTTTGCTTGGTTTCTCCCAGAATACATTTGTCACATTGGATAAGCCTTTGGGTTGCTCTTATTCTTATACATCTATGGATGTTCAAAAATGCTCTTAGGCTTATATTTGCCCTATTGTATGGGTAACACAAGCTCATTCTATTCACACAAGCTCACCTTGTTCTTTCCTACCTCTACACTTTTACTCATGTTCTTTATTCTGCCTGGAATGCCTTTCTCTGACTATCCATCCTGTTATCCTTCAGGCTCTTTTAAGAGGCTGCCTCTTCTGTGAAGTCTCTAATCCAACTAGTTGGAATTAGCTTCTTTCTTATTTGTTTTCATGGCCTAGATTCCAAAAGTCCTAGGCTTGGATATAGAAGGGGATTGTATCACCTATTCCCTTTCTGGCTTCTCATGTCTCATTGGATAAGTTCCAAATCTTCAGCATAGCATACGAGGCCATGCTTCCTCAGTTTAGCCCCTTGCTTAACTCTCCTACCTTGCTTTGTGCTATTATTTTCTTTGCTTACTCTATTCCAAGCCACATCAACCTCCTTATCTTCTTGGAATATGCCACATTATTTCCCATCTCAGAGCCTTTACATATGCTGTTTCTTCCGTCTGAAACTGCTTTTCGCCCATTAATCACTTGGCTCACTCCCTTTCAATTTTTAGTGTCACATCAAAAGTTGCTTCCTTTGAGAAGTTTCCTTGACTTATCCAATGTGTTCAGTGAATGAATCTAGTCCACGCTTATTGTAGAGATGGAAATATGAGGCCCAGAGAGGGAGAAGGATTTGCTCAAGGTCTGGCTCCTGGAATAGGCTGTGAATTCCTTAGGGCAGGGACTGTATGTTATTCTTGTTCTGTCCAATATGGTAGCTACTAGTCACATATGGCAATTGGACACTGGAAAAGTGGCTAGTACAAATTGAGATGTAGTATAAAATACATATGGCATATCAAAGAATGTAAAAACATCTTATTAATAAGTAGTTACATTGTTTACAGATTAAGGTAACATTTCAGATGCATTGGGTTAAATAAAGTATATTACTAAAATCAGTTTTACCTATTTATTTAAAAATTATTTAATGTGGCTATTAGAATAATTGTAGTTCATGTTACATTTCTATTAGATTATTGTATATTTCTAGCCGGGTGTGGTGGCTCACGCCTGTAATCCTAGCACTCTGGGAGGCCAAGGTGGGTGGATCGCTCAAGGTCAGGAGTTCAAAACCAGCCTGAGCAAGACCCCGTCTCTACTAAAAATAGAAAGAAAGTAATTGACCAACTAAAAATATATACAGAAAAAATTAGCCGGGCATGGTGGCGCATGCCTGTAGTCCCAGCTACTCGGGAGGCTGAGGCAGTAGGATCGCTTGAGCCCAGGAGTTTGAGGTTGCTGTGAGCTAGGCTAACGCCACGGCACTCACTCTAGCCTGGGCAACAAAGTGAGACTCTGTCTCAAAAAAAAGAAAAGCTGAATAGATTATTGTAGATTTCTGTTCTGTTGTATATTTTTCCCCTTGATGCCAAGCATAAAGCTTTATAGACAGTAGGTTCTTAACAAACCCTTGTTGAACAAAGCTGAGCTCTAGATGATGGGTTAATTGCTGTCACTGACCATGTCAATATCACTGGCTTTGTAGGAAGCCTCACAGTGAAACCTCTGTCCCCAGGCCAAGGTATATAAGAAGTTCTTCAGTCCTGGCCTGGAGCTGCCCTACACATTGCATCAGCCTCTGTGCTCCTTTCAAAGGAAGCCCCAGTGCAATCCTATGCACAGAAATCAGCAGGGCTGAGGTGGTGTGTGTGGACACCAACCTCTTGCACAGGAAGTGGCCTTAGCTTTGCAATTGTCCCTAGGGCCTCTTCTTGAAAGTTTTCTGAAAGGAGGTGGGGGTGAGTGAACAGGGAAATAAACTTGAAGTGAAGGGGAGCCTTCTCATCTCCCTCATGGGGGTAAGGTAAACTAAGGAATGTGGGGACCTTGGGCCATGAGTTTGCCTTCCTTTGCTTACGCACTGGACTCATTCAGTTATTTAACTCATAGTTCTGGGGTAACTATTTTATCCCTGGTCTTAAGAAGACAGTAAAGATCAGGCACAGTCCCTACTTTGGGCAGTGCTTGATCTCCTGGGAGAGACAGACACATAAATGCAGTGTGGACAGTTTTTTGAGACTAGAGGAAGGCAAGGTAGGGAGCAACTAATTTTGCTGGTGGTGGTTAGAGAAAGCTTTCCAAAGACAGTGAGCACCATTTTTTTCTCTCATTCCTTTAAGATCTAGTTGAAATCCTACTCTTCTAGGAAGCTTTCTAATTACTACCACTTCCTCATTCCCTGCCCTGGAAGAAACATGTCTTTTTTTTTTTTTTTTTTTTTACCTACTTCTTGATGGCACTTCATACCTTTTTCAAATCTCTTGTCACATTCTGTAGAGTGACATAGTTCCTTGGGTGCATGCCTGTCTGTCCCCTCCTCCCCTCTAGCCTGAGAATCCCTCTGTGTGATGTTGTGACTGAGGCTCAGACAGGCTATGCATGATTGTTCAAGGTCATATAGTTAATGAGCTACAGAGCTGGGGTTATAACCCAGGGGCTATAACCTAGGGTCTAAGATGCTGGGATTCTTACTCAGTGTTCTTTCCACTCCAAGTGCTGAGTGAATAAATGAATGTGTCTACAGTGCAGGATCCTAGCACTACCTGCTTGCTCTACATCAACTCTTCCCTTTTCTCTCATCTCCCTCCACAAGCACAGTTATGGCACAGAGCATCCAAAATGTCTGAGCAGCAGCTTGGACAACAGACTTAAAAGAAGAGACCTTTTGTGATGTTATTGCAAACTTGGCCTTTCAGCATGGTTTGTGTTTGTATGGTAAAGAACTCCAAGTAGCCCAATGCCCAACTTGTAGATCCTTCTGGCTCCTAATGCTCTCTTTCATGGACCTGCTGTGGGCCTCAAAATGGACTCCATTAATTCATGCTTTAGGTGAAGATATTGTGTTCAGAAGACCCTTGTTACAAAGCCTGTAGAGTACCTTAACTGATAGGGAAGGAAAAAGGAGTAGGTAGCTGAACTTACTCAATCTCTATGGTGTGAATAGGGAGGAGGGGGTCACTTCCTTGCAAAGTACCCACAGGATCACTCTGCTTTCCTCCTAAGCTTTAGTTAGAAACCAAAAAGAAACAGGAACTGAATCTTTCTAAAAGCCAGATCTGGAGAAACTGGTCTGGAGGCCTAAGCCAATAAATTATTCTGGTAGGAGGAAGTTTTCTACAGAGTAGTGCTAGTACAAATGACTCCCTATGCCAGGCCTCAGGCTCTGCAACCACAGGGAAGCCCACAGTCCATAAGGAGAGATAAGATGGAGGTAGTCGTAAAGGAATCAGTGAGTATTTGAATTGGAGAGGTCACCAAGACCACCTTAGTTTAACGTCTATTGCTCAAATGGGGAACCAAGGATCAGGCAAGGAACAGAGCTGGGAATAGGGCCCAGGGTTCCTGGATCCCAAGATGTGGTCTTTTCTCTTGAACCTGAATTTAAAATACTATATGTAGTTTCGATACATTATTCACCAGGGTTTGAGTCTGCCCAGGGCCCTACTCCTCCCAGTGTAGGCTGAGGACTGGGACTTGACATTGTAATCATGAAGGCTATCGCAAGTATACCCTAAAAGCATCACAAGAATTACCTTTCCCATCTTCCATTTCATCAGAATTCATGATGGAGGGCACTGCATGATGGGAATCTATTATATTTCTGGCTGTGAATGGGGACTTCCCAGGGATAAACATGAGGCACTAGAAAACCACTCACTTTCCTCTCACACCTTTTATGTCTCTCATTCAACCTGAAGGTCACAGTTGAACTTAGAGGTCTGGTACTATCTTTTTTTCTCATGGTCAGATATTTTTCCCTCCTTTCCTTGTAGGCAATGAGGGAAGGTAGAAAAAGCCTAACATTTGAAGTCAGACCTGAGTGCAAATTCTGCCTTCTCCATTATTTCCTAGTTTTGTTTCCTTAGGCAAGTCACTTTATTTCTATGTGCCTTTGTTTCCTCACCTATAAATAAGGATAATGATAATACTATACCAGAGGGTTGTTGAGTAATGAGATAATACATGTAAAGCACATAATAAATACTCTAATAAGTGTTAGTTACCTTCTTTCTTTCCTTCTGAAGCCCCTGGATGCCAGAATGTAACCTATAGTTATAGCTGTACCCCAGGGCCAGCTTCATAGGTATGTGACTTGTGTAGTTTCACAGGGCCCCATGCTCAGAAGGATCCCACAGTTGGTTTAATGTTCTGCTGTCACTACCTTGAAATTCTTAATTTTTAAATAAGGGACCCATCATTTTAATTTTGCAAATTATGTACCTGGTTCTGTATGCCAGAAGAGAGTTTGGAGGTAAAATGAGTATTCCAGGACCAGGAGGCATTCTGACAGAGTGAGAGAACATATGATTTGGAGTCCATAGAAATGAGTTCAAATTCCAGCTTTGCCAATAACTTGCTTTGTGATATTGGATATTTCCTTTCATCCCTCAGAGGCTCTGTTTCTCAATTTTGACAACGGATATTTTCATTAGATAATGCCTCAGCTCTGACATTCCACTTTTCCCTCAGTTACTCTGGGGAAACCTCCTTGGCCCAGAGGTAGAGCCTAGGAAAGCCAAGGGCCTTTTTCTCCCACTCTCTGTAGTGTCTGTTGGAGATCAGCTGGGAGTGGGTGGGGGCATGGCTGTGGGGACTATTGCTGCAGTAGCAGACCCTTTCACAACAGCACTGTTTGTCATGTTGCACCCAGATTTCCGTTGGCTAACCTCAGCCTTATCTTCCTCATTTCTGTTTCCTCTTGAGGACACCAAGAGCCCTTCAAAACACACGACCTTCTTGCTCACAGCATAAAGCTCAGTTCCCTCTGGCCCCTGCAAGTTGTCTCAGCACCAGGAACCTGTGTCTCTTCCGAGACCAAGGCATCACTCCAATGACAGGTATAGTATCCATTTGCCCTCTCTTCTTGGATTCCCAAGCTGTGGCAGTGTCCATGGCAGTTAAGGGTGGCTTGAATTGGCCCATCCCATTCTCCACAAACCTTCCTCAGAGATCTGCATCAAGAGCAGGGCAGAAGAAGGTTCCCATTGGCCTTCTATCCTGGAGCTTCTAGGGGTGGGGAGAAGGGGGAAGAATATTTCCTACCCAATCAGGATGTTTAGGAGACAGTCACATGGAAGTGAAGTTTTCGTTGGACCCAGGAGTCAGGAAATTTGAGTAGCAGGCCTGATCTTGTCATTTACCCAGTGTGTATCTTTGGACAACTCCTTTCTCCAATCTGGAGCTCATTTTTTGACCTCTTTTCCAAAAAGAGGAAAAGAAGAATTAGACTGATACTGTCTAGAGACTTAGTTTTTATGTCTCTTATTTTGATGGTTTTCAGCCCTCTATTAAGAAAGGAGATGAGAGTGTTGCTTGCATATACATCTCTGGGTGGAGCTGAACATACCCAAGAGAGAGCTGGTGGTGATCCATGTAGCACTCTGTGAGAGGTATGACTCAAAGATGAAAGCCTCTTTCTTCTCTAGGCTCATCTTTGACTCCTAGAATTTCAAAATTGAAAGTACTCTCAGAGATCAGGTCCATATGAGAGAGACTGAGATCCAGAGAGAGGAATGAAGGTCACACAAAGAATATGTGACAGAGCTGGATCTGGATTCCCAGGCCAATCCTCTTTTGCTCTACCCTAGGAGGACTGAGACACTAAACAGTAGGACCTGCCCTGTTAACTGACCCAGCTGGGCCTCCTCATACTGGGAGCTGTCTAGATTTTTTTAAGGCATGGTCCTGAGGACTTCTTCTTTTCCTCTACTTCTCTTTCAGATACTTGGTTCACTATGGGTGTTCAGAGATTCCAAGATACTTACTTAAACCTCCTTCTCCAGGCTTATCCCCTCTAATTCCCTCCATCAAAACTGACCCATACTTTGCTTTAATAATAGTGGCTTTGTGGTGCTCTCCAATGGAGGACTTAGCATTTCAGATAGGTACAAATGATATTTCAGGTATTATTACAGACCAAAAGAAGAGCTTTGAGAATCCCTTAATATTACTCCACATAGGTAGCCATCTCTTCTATTAGTCCGGCCAACCTTTCTCAACTGAACCTGATTTTCTTATATACATTCCATTGGAGAGAACAGCAAGAGTGTGAATGAAATGAGACAAGTTTCAGCTCCCCTCATCGATACTGGGGCAACATCATCTATAAGTATCCTCAACTTCCAGTGTATTAATAATCTTTAGCCCCTTTCATACCTCTCTTCCAGGCTTTCTGGGGTGGATGGAGTCAGAAAGGGCAATCAGGAGGCTATGAACACCTCCAGGATATCCAGGTGTTCTTACTGGAGTTGATAGCCAATGGAAGTGATCATGGAAGAAAGGCACCAGTCTATTTTTCTTTTCCTGCCACCTTCAACTCAATTTCTGTTAATCAGCTTCCTTGGCTAGCCTCCATCCAGCTTCAGGGGCTGAGCCAAGGTCCACTTAGAGCTCCTATATGGGAGGCTCTGGGAAGCTCACCAAACACTTTTCAGCAACCTTGCCAGGTAAGTTTTATTGTCTCCATTTTATAGAGGATAACTGAAACCCAAAGAAAGACTTGCTCAAGCCATGATTGGCTAGTTGATGGCTAAGACAGCATTAGAACCCAATTAGAACCCAAGTTTATCTGATTCTTTCCACTATACCATATCTGGTGACCATGACTGCTGCTTTTGCTGCTGGGGGGCTTAGGCTGGATTTGGTAGGTGAAAAGGGGAGTGAGGGCGTGGAAGAGCCTTAGCTTTGTGGTTATTCCCAGATCTCAAATTGTAGGGGCATGTCATCCCTTTACATTCAACTAAAAGAGTTGAGGGGAAAAAACCACTGTTTTCTTGCTGAAAGACAAGGCTGAATCCATCTGCCTTGCCTTGGCTGGGACAGGGCCTTCTCGTCTCATGGGACAGTTTTTCATTCCTGGTAACTTTGGGATGTTTGCCGCTTTTCATGCCAGTATTTAATATAGACCAGCTACTTTCTCATAGATCAACTGCCACAGCTGGGACAGGCAAGAATTTGACACCAGCAACTAGCATTTTTAGCAATAGGATCTGAGTTTTCTCCCAGAAGTTTCAGACCTGACCCTGCTCTTGGCAACTTCCTTGTTGCCCTGGTGGCTGTGGGTTCAAGGATCTCAATGCCATACTGCAAAGTCCACTGCCTGCTTTTTGCCCTCCTTGTTGACATGTCTCCCTTTTTCCAGCAGGATATACAGAGAAGGGAGGTAAAAAGACCATTGAGGAAAGCTGGAGGGCACAATGGGTGGTATAGGGCATATCTCTGAACTGTGAACAACTTATTGTATGACCTTTAGCAAGTCTCTTCCTCAATATGAGCCTTCATTTTCTTATTTATAACCTAAGTGGGTAAGACTAGTTGATCTCTAAGGATACTTTTGTAGCTGCCATTCTTGAGTTCTTAGGGAACAAGAAGATCATGTTAGGTAAGGCTGGGACCACAAGACATCACTGTTGCACTTATTATGATTCTGTTAAATCAATTGCCAGTAGCTTTTGCATTCCTTCTTGTAGTATAGCCACCATTTTTTGAGTATTTGTTATGTATCAAATACTAAACTGAGGGCTTTACATGCAATATCTCATGTTATTCTCACAGTAATCTTATGAGGTAGGTACCATACTTACACACATTTTGTGGATGTGGGAAAACTTAGAGCTCAGAGAGATGAAATGATTCATTCAAGTTCATCAAGCTAGTTAATGGCAGAGCTAGGATTCAAGCCCATGTTTAACTTCATAGCCTATGTGCAGAACCACAACACTGTGAGAACACAGCCTGGGAGAGTTGTGAAGAAGAAGAAGCAAGGACACTGACTCTGGGGTCTAGTCCTTTCTTCAAGTCAGGCAGGCAGGATGATGACAAATTGTCCCCTCTCTGCTGCATAGAGGAAACCACCAAAGCTTGGGATCCCTAGAAATGCCATAGTTACAGGGCCTAGGCCTGAGGAGCTTTCTGCTGATCTCTAGGTCCTCTTCTGGTTAGGAAACGTTTGCTTATTTTGCTCACTTCCCTATTCTGGTGCTTCGGTTGATCCCTTCAGCCTCTGCAGGTTCCCTGGGGCTCAGGACATGATTTCATCACTCCTTTGTTTCTCTTTCCCTCCAGGGTCACATTTCCAGGAAGATGTCATCTCTCCACAGAAGGCCCTGGCCCAGCCTCCTGCAGTGCCACGCTCCGTGTATTTGACAAGCTGAGTTGGACACTCCGTGTGGTAGAGTGTCAGTTTGTCAAATACCCCAAGTGCGGCACATGCCTAGCAACTCCCGGCCAGTGTAGATGGGATACAACAAATAGACTGCCAGCTGGATACAAGAATGCTTCCCAAACACCATGGTCTCTCAAGTTATCTTCCACGACTTTGAGGGAACTGAGGCATTAAATTTGAGGGTGCCAGGGCAAAAGTGAGAGCTACAGCCTCGGCTATGTCTACACACATCGTTTGAGTGCTAAGGGAGGCACAATAGTTTTGAAAAGGTGTAAGGTATAGGGGCCAAGTGATGGAAGTGCTCTTTGATTTATTATTCTTCTCTTCCTTCACATTCTCCTTCCAGAACCTCCCAGCTAGGACACCAGAATTCTCACACAAGCATCATAGCTGGCTTATGTGAGAAAGCAGGGCTTAAAAACCCACTTTCCTGATACTTAGTCTCAGCTTCTAAACACAGCTTGGCCTTGCCTACCTCCTTCCTTTTCCTCATGCCTTTTCTTCTTTTAGTAACACCTTCTCCATTACTTTCTGCTTATCCAATTCTTCCCCACATTTCTTGGTCTAGCCGAAGTTCAGACTCTCCAGGAACTTTTGAAAGTCAACCTACACTTTTTCTTTCTCCATTCTCAAAGCACTGCTTGCCCAGGTCCTGTTTATGTGTCAGTTTGCCCATGTGTCCGTTTATCTCCTACTGCCCAGTAGCACCTCTTGAATTGTTAACAAACTTTCGCAGGAGATATTTTTGAATTCCCCAGTAGATTGTGAGCTTCTAGAAGACAAAATTATGTTTGATCACTGTTTCCTACAACCCCTACAATACAATACTTAAATACTCAATAAATGTTTACTGATTGATTGACTTTATACTAGTGCATTAGCTTTGGGTCTTTGGGCCTTTGGGCCAAATGCCATATCAGATTTTGTTTAAAAAATCAAACTATGGATAGCACAATGCTATAGGGCATACAAGGTAGTAGCCAACATGGAAGGTTTTTTTCTTCCTCAGAAATTGGGCCAAAGGTTGGAAGAGGGCAAAATAGTACATGCAGAGGGAAAATAAGTTTTAGAATTACTTGGTCACAAAAAGTTATACAGGTGATTTATTGCAGATTTTTTCAGACCCTTTAATATTCTAGTGTTACACTGGGAACCCCAAAGAGAGACCCAAAGAGAGATCTTTGCCATGCCTATCTGATCATGGAACATTTTTTTCAAGTGCTAGCTCCTGGGCCATTGTTTCATGGAACAAAATTTGGGAAAGTACCCTAGGGAATCTTCATACCTTTCCTCTTTTCTGGAGATATTCCCTTCTTTTCACTCCTCTGCTTTTCTCTGAGCAGCTACCTGCCTAGGACAGGTCTCCTGTTCATCCCATATTTGTTTAGCTTATCCTGCAGCTTTGGGCTACCTCTATTCATAGGAATCCCTTACTGGCTTATCTTGTATGGAAAAAATTATTGGTTTGGGCGCAAGGGTGATCTTCAGAAGTTTCCTGTTGTAATAAATATATGATCCTAGTAGTTCACAGGCTTTTTGGTCTCTGTTCTATCACCGATTTTGTCATTGTTCCTCTCTGGGCTTCATTTTCTCATTTGTAATATGAGAGTGTTCGAATCAACAATCTCTAAGCTCATTAAGATGAAAGACTCAGATATACCTGGGGGTCCACAGCTCCTATGGAGGTCCCTGAACTTGTAGCTCATTTTACCAATGGAAATGCAGCTATGATTTTCTCCACACCCCCAGGAATTCCTTTTTGTAAGGGTAGTAGAAAAAGATAATGGGTGTCTTCAAAGGCTGTGGGGTATGGACACAGAGCAGTTTCATGAAGAAAGCTGGGGTGGTGGCCCTGTTTCAAAGACTTGTAAGTGTAATGGGAAAGAAGAAGTCACTCCTTTTACCATGGCAAGCTAGCATCTGGGGATGAGCAAAATGCTGAGGTTTTTACCATGAACTTGGCAGGTTGGATGGTGGTGAAGCAGAGAATAAATGTCAAATTATTTGGAAAATGATCAGTATTTGAGGTAATGGCTATGTTCATTAGCTTGATTTAATTATTCCACATCATATTCATAAATCATAACATTACTTTGTACCCTTTAAAATAAAAAACTAAACATATATATGTATATATATATATTGTTCTAATTCAGACTGGGTTGAGTGTCCCTGTTATCATTGACTTGGCACACACAAACCACTTTTATCTTCCTAATGTTTCCAGTTTCATCTGAATGTTTCCATGTCAATGAGAAGCCAGAAACAGAAAGAGTTCTTCTGTCTAAAGGGACTATGGATGCAGGCTTTCCTTCTTTCCAAATTATAGAAATTATACCCCCAAACATTTCCACCTCTTTGAATCTTCAAATCTTGGAGTATTTGCATTCTTCATAGGTCATCTTCTTTAGTTTCTTTCTCTTTCTTACAATGTGGGGTGGGGGTAAGAGCAAGGAAGTCTTTCTCCTCCAGTAGGAATGGGCCTAGCAGTGTGTGTGTGTGTGTGTGTGTGTGTGTGTGTGTGTCTGTATGTGTCTACACATTCATGCACCTTTAAAGCAGGTTCCCCTGCTGGGTCAGGTCTACCCTGCTTCCTTTCTCCCATGTAATTTATGTCAAATCGACTTCCACACTGTTCATGGAAGTTGACATGTTGCTGCTTCTGGTTCCAGTGCAGCCCAGGGTCAGTTTAGGTTTCACCAGGAGCTGCTCCACTTTTGGAATGATTACAGAAGTCAAAATAGCACAGAAAAGTGAACAAGATGAAACTGACAGGATAATGAGGAGGGGAATGGAAACCATGGCAGTTCTGTTTAACCAGATCTTCATCGTACTCCAGCTGGGTTTACCTGTGGAGTGAAATCAGGGTGCCATGGGTGGGAAGGGGAAAAACCAAAAAAGCAAAGGTACCATCTATACTCCCAGGGGCCTCAATCATCTCAACTACTCTCACTTTAATTACTTTTGGTAGGTGCTACCATACCTTGAGAGAAGACCAATACAACTTAGATTGCTATCATGATTAATTATTTATTGAGCACCAAAAGAATACCAGAGCACTAGGCTTATAGTACAAGAGCAAAACTGGCAGAGTTGAGTCTCCCTCTAGTCTTCTGGTGGCAAGAAGCCAAAGCTGAGTGGTGCCTGGAGTCACAATGATGAATTTTTAGTGCTATAGGCACTTCCCCTCTGGTGTTTGGACAGGAGCAGCAGAAGCCCCAGGCAGGGATACTAGAAGAGCTCAGGGCCAAATCCAGCAGCTGGCTTGCTTGCGATGCATATGGCAAATTCTTAGGCAAAGCCAGTCACTCTCAGGGGTCCCAATGTTGCCAGGGTAGACACTTTGAACTATCCAGGAATAAAGACAGCAGGAAAGGAGGCCATACAGAAGGCAGGGACTAAAAAGACAATTATGTCAGCAGACCCTGGCCTGGTAGGATGTTTTTAGCAGACACTCTTGCCCTCAGTGGCCAGAAGCTCATGATCCTGGGGAACTGTGTGCAGCAGGCAGGCGTAGTCACCGCTGATCTGGGCGATGATCTGGTACTCTTGGCCCAGGTAGGGCTCATCAGAGTAGTTGTTGTCTAGAGCCTGGGAAGCTGGCTCATCCCTGGAGCAGTCACTTGTGAAGATGGCCGCCTTCATGGTTTCTCCAGAGTCGCTGGCCTCCCTGGTATGCACCCTATGGCCAAGAGCCCACCACCCATGAGAAGGGGCTTGGGCTAGGACCTTGATTTCCCACCCTTATGCCTCAATTCTTGCCAACTGACCCTCAGGATCCTGCTACCCAGGGATTCTGGGAACAGAGGGATGGTGGACTTAAATTATCTTGTGTGTTTGATGGGCCAGGACAAAACCTCAAAAGGTGCCCCAGAGAGAGAAGAAAACTGTGTCCTGACCCTGAAGGCCTCTGGCCTTAGGATTGGTTCTTGCCACACCCCCTTCCTCCATGTTTTCTGGCAGTAACCAACAGAATTGAGGGTAAGGAAGGGGTCAAATAATGGAAGAGGAGAGGCTATCTTACCTTGCCACTTCATAGACATGCTCTAGAAAAGAAGGAGGAATCAGGTCAGAAGTTTCTATGGGGAGTGGACAAGAGCCAAGCATGGACCCTGGGTACCAGTCAAAAGATAAAGGAAGGGGAGAGAGAAAGGGATGTCAATGTATCTCAGCTTTTCAACATCTGGGATGTATTGGGGAGAAAGTTGAAATACAGAGATGCAGATTTGTCAGGAAAAGGAAGGGGGAGCACACTTGGTCACTGTCCTCTTTGGCATCTCTGGCTCAAGATATTGAGCTGTAGCAGATGCTGGGCATGAATGGGGGAGGACACTGAAACTGGACCTGCTCTCCACCCAGGAATCTCACCAAAGATTACTAGAGAGTCCTTGTGGGAATCTTGACTGCTAGGCAAGAGACCAGGAATAAGGGGCTGGATTAGTCTGATGCCAGGAACCATGGCCCAAACCACTCTCAAAATGCCTTCATTCCCACCCTGTACCCAGGAAAGGCCATGGAATAGGCCACCATTGCCCCCTAGTGTCTGTGGAGGAGAAGTGTCCTATATTCCATACAGGCTCAAAGGCTTAGCTTGGTACAAAGGTGACCGTCTCCTGATACTGCCCTCTAAGTGCTTATACTCTTTCAGCGGTGCAATTGGAAATGCGTGCATTAATCTACAACAAAGTAATCAGGGCAAGCCACAGGCCTTCTGCCTTGTGGTACAGCCCTGCATTTTTGTGTCTTATCTTCACTATTGGCCTGGGAGTTCCTGTACTGCAGGGACTATGCCTTTTTCATCTTTATATGCCCAGTGCCTGGCACACAATAGGTGCTCAGTAATTATTTTAAATTGAATTGATACCCTGATGCTGTCTCCCTTATAAAGAAATAGAACATAGGAATTCTGGGAACGCAATCCAGGAAAGGAAAAAGCATGAAGGTGCAATGCATAAGGCCTATTTGCTTGTTTGACTTCAGTGACTGAAAATGAGAATAGGTATAAGGGAGTTGTGGGGGTTGAAGATAGGCTAAAGCCACATCACAGAGGGTCTTGAATGGAATGCTACATTTTGAACTCTATCCTGTGGGCCATGAGGAGCCATTGAAAGTTACTGAGAGAGAAACAATTTAAGTTGGTTACTGTTTATGCCCAGCTTCATCAAGACTATATGATAAATGGTTTCCTTTTAGTGCTCCTGGGGTTTGTGGCCATTTAAAGTATCTCTACTCCTAAGGTTAGCCTCATGGGTCATAGCCATGCTAACTGGCCAAGGCCAGAGCTTACACGTGGGACCCTGGAGAAGGAAATACCGAAGGCTCCCTTCTCATGGCGGAAACCAGGCTATTTGAAAGTAGGAGATTCTACAGGGAATGAGACAAGCTAAATGGTAGGCAAAATGACTAGTGCAGTGGGCACCAAAGAGTAGTTAGGTTTTTCTTTTTTTTTTTTTTAGAAATAGCATAATTTTCTGTTTTCTCCTCTGTTGGTTTGTCGTTGTCAGATGGTTCTGACAACTGTGCTTTCACCATGCTACTTCCCTGGTTAAAAATTTTTGGTAACTTTTAGTACACTTGCAAGGACTAGTGAAGAAAGTCTAAATTCTTTAGCCTGCCATTCAAGGCTTTCTAATATCAGGAATAAACTCTCCCTGTGTATTTCCCTATTGCTCATCTACATAGATTTTCTTTATTGATGACCCCACTCTCAGTTGTCTTTTAGGCCTTTTACATCTTTGCTCATGTAGTTTCCGCTTCCTGGAGTACCGTCCCCTTACAAATTGTTTTAATCTTCCAAGGCCTGGTCTAAGGTTCACATCAAGGATGGGCACAGTGGCTTATGCCTACAATCCTAGCACTTTGGGAGACTGATGCAAGAGGATCACTTGAGGCCAGGAGTTTGAGACTGGCCTGGACAACATAGCAAGACCCCATCTCTACAAAAAATAAAAAAATAAATTATCCAGGCATGGTGGCCTGTGCCTGTAATCCCATCTACTTAGGAGGCTGAGGCAGGAAAACCACTTGAGCTCAGGAGTTGGATGCTGCAGTGAGCTATGATCGTGCCACTCCTGCGTGGGCAACAGAGTCACACCTTATCTCTAAAAAAAAAAAAGTTTCACCTCCTTCTGAAAGCCCTTGCTAATTACTTCAGCCCTAACTGACTTTCTTCTCCTCTGGATCCATTTAGCATTGATTGTCTTCTCCAGGTTTTGAGTCCACAGCCTTTATTGCTATGTATTGTTATTGATCAACTCCATGTTTCTACCTTGAATCTCCTAAATAAATTGTAAGCAACTTGAGGGCACGGATCGTGACTTCTTCTTCGTTTGTATCCTTGTGAGGTAACTCATTACAAGGATGGCTGTACTTGGCTGGGTACCAAAAATTTGTGCATTTACTTTCATATGTCTTATGTCATTGTTTGCTTGAACATCTGTCTTCCTGCACTTCTACTCTCACTTCCAAACAAGGCTGGAAACTCCTTGAAGTGCCTAACACAGTTCCTGATATGGAGAGTAGGATCAAATATACTTCCAGAAAAAATGAATGAGCAAAAGTAATCCAGCCATATTCATCACTCACCCTGTTGGGATGTCTTCCGGCAGAGCATGATATAAGTCATGGTGAAAACCACCATACAGCACAAAGAGATGATGAGGATGATGGCAAAGATAGGCAGGCCCTTTCCTAGAAGGCAAAACAAAAAGCAAGTGGTATCTGGTTGAAAATAAGGCCAGGAACAGAAACTCCAAGCATCAGCCCAGACCAGCCCAGCCTTCTTTCTTTTCCATTTTTCATCCTCTCCTAACCTTCTTAGCTAGCCAGAGAGACAAACAACAACAACAACAACAACAAAACCCCCCAAACCCTCCAGGTCCATGAGAAAGACTTGAGAAAGGCTAAAGATGCTATGTGTAAACAGGTTCTTCCAGACTCATTGACTGGTGGCTGATTGACCTGGGCATTTGAGCTAGTTCTCCATGCTTTCTGTGGGACCAAAACAGGAGGTTTTCAGCTTCCCTTAAAAGAAGAAAGTAGTATTCTGACTTCCCAGCTTCACAAAAATGCTATCTTCTTGAGATTCTGGTCAGTTACTTCTAGCCACAATGATTCTTCCTCTCACATCCTCTGGCCAAGTCCTCAGCCTCCTTCTTTCTCAAAACATACTTCCACTGAGCCACCTGGGGTACATATTAACATTTTGCCTAAAAGCTGAAGGAATCCACTGAACTGGGCTTCCAGTCCTGGATTTGTTATTTACTTTCTGTATGACTGTGGTAGGCAGAATAATGGTCCTTCAAAGATGTTCACATCCAATACCTGGAAACAGTGAATATGTCAGTTTACATAGTAAAAAGGAATTAAGGTTGCAGGTAGAATTAATAATTAGCTGGTGTTGAGATGGGAAAATTATCCTGAATTATCTGGGTGGGCTCAATATAATCATAAGGGTCCTTTTAAAGTGGAAGGGAAAGACAGAAGTGGAGGTCAGAGTCAGAGTCAGAGGGAGATTTGAGAATGCTACATTGTTAGTTTTGAAAATGGAGAAAGAAAGCCATGTGAGTAGATTCTAGAAGCTGTAAAGGACAAGGAAATGGATTCTTCCCCAAAGCCTCCAGAAGGAATACCACCCTGCTGACACCTTGATTTTGGCTCAGTGATAACTGTGTCAGACTTCTTATCTCTAGAAGTACAAGATAATACATTTATGCTGTTTTAAGCTACTAGGTTTGGAGTATATTTTTACAGCATCCATAGAAAAATGAATACTATGACCTTAGTCAAATTTTTGACTGTCACTAGGCCTTAGTTTGCCTGTAAGCTCAATGAAAAAATTTGATGATGTCCAATGTATTTTTAGCTATAATATTCTGAATCTAGGGGGCTAGGTAAGGGGATAAGGAGGGATAAGGAAAGAAATTTCAGTGCCTTTAGGATTTGCTGCTACAATTGGCTTTGTTTTTACTTGACTCTAAGATGTTCTTTCATAGGAATCTGGTATTTGTGGTCCCGAGAGCTTCTTGTTGGAATGGAAAGAACCCAAGCTACTAAATAAGCTGGTGCAGATCGAAGAAAGAATCCCCCTTAAAGGTGGTCAAATATTGGAAAACTGGATAGAGAAAATAGGGCATAAACTCAACATCTGAGAACTTAGACTCTTTCCATCTTCCCAAACTAACTTTCCAAGAGGCATCTTCTAACTTCCCTTCTCCCAATGAGTGTTGCTCTGGGGGAGGCATAGTCTATCCTCAGTGATACACAGCCAGAGAATGAGACCGGGAGTGATAGTCATCAAACTATTTAACACCAACCAATCACGACAGATGCTTGCTGTAAACCTGAAATTTTAAAGGTCGCCTGACATACCAGGCATTAACACTTCTGTGAGTGATCTGGAGAGTTCTGGGGGATAGGCCATGGCAGCCCAGGTGATAATGGGGAGCTCAGGGATTAAGCGAAGCAGCTGATTATGAACTGGTATGAAAGTATTTTATTATTTTAACAATCAATGCAGTCATGTCAGTGCATACTAGCTGATTATCAGCTCCAAGTTAAGCACAAAAGATCTCTTTGAGGGTCAGATCTCTGAGAAACTGACTTGGGGATCTTTGAGACTTAAAAGGAATCAGAAATCAGCTTCAAGCTTCTTGGAGAGCCTTGGTGAAAAGCTCAGGCAATGCCACAATTCTTACCTAGTCTAATGCCCATCTATCTAGAAAAGCTGTCTGAGGTCATGATGATCTTATCCTTGTTCTTGTTCAGAATGTTTGCTAAAAGTATTACTATGGCACAGAGAATAAGCCAAGAGTACATTTAATACTCCCCTTAATCCTACTCTGACTTTGCTCATCCCTAGATCTGTACCTCTTCTCCATCCCACCTACCTCACCCATCTTCAGTGCCCTTGATCATTGCCTGGCACATAGCAGGTAATGGTTTGCAGAGTTGAATGCCATAGAACAGTGTAGATAGTGGAAAGCTTAGGTCATAAATCTTGGAGGCAAGAAAGAAAGATAGAAGTCTTGACATTGCCCTTACCTGGCTCATTACTGGTCTCCCCAAGGTAGCCATCTATGTCAGTGGTCCGGTTCCAGGATGGGTTCACTGTAGATGTTGCTATAGCAACAGGGAATTAGGGTCAGAGGACTCTCTTCCAACCTGGGGCTATGAGGTAGGGGATGGCTGCAAAGGTTGGGACCCTTCTCTGGGCATCTTTGCTGGGCTTTCAAGAATGCCTGGCCATGTCACCACCACAAGTACTATGAGGTGAGGTCTCTTAGTTTCTTACAGGTAGGGATGGGCAATGGGAAGAAGGCCCATAAAGGAAAGATAATATACCCTAAATCATAAAGTAAGTCAGAGTAAGAGGAGAACAGAATTCACAGTGTCCTCTTTTCTTGCTTTTCCAATGTGAGTATCCTAACTCTCTCTTTCCTTTTGCCTCAAAACTTGTCACAAAGAAGAGTAGATGTTTATGATTCCACTTCTTTACTACCCTTAACTTCTTGCACCTTTCTTTTATTTCCATTCCTTTACTTCCACATTCTCTCCAAGGAACCCAGTGACCTCTCATTCCCCATGCAATGGCATTGGTGCTCCTCCCTTGGTTTTCATGACACTATTTCAGATCTCTTCTACTTCTTCAAACCCTATTAAAACTCACCCTCCAAGAGGGATTGCGTGGTTGTAGATGCCTCAGTCTTGGTCTTGAGTGGCTTTGAGGAGTCTGCAAGGAAAAGGGAGCCCAGTCAAGGCTCTGGTACCCTTGGATAAACAATTGAATATCCTTGGATGAACAATTGAAATTGGGAAGTAAGTAAAGGCCAGTCAGGTCCACACTTGGATTTGTCTCAACACTTCCCTCATAATGCTGGTGAGTCCTGTGTTGTTTGGTTATTCTTCATGCATGAATCTAGGACAGGATTTTTAACTCACTTTAGACCCCAAAGCAATCTGTAGCTAGAGTTCAGAGGGTCTGTGAACTGGGATGGGAAAATATATTTTATTTTTACTAATATTAACTGAGATTTAGTGATTCGTCTTCTTGAAAGAGACTTGGGAAATATCATAAAGAAGGTGGCAGTAGGTGGCATCAGTGAAAATGGTAAAGTAATGACCTCTAAGAATTCACCTTTTAACAAAATTGATGAAATAACTGGCAAAATTTGACATAATCAACATTTTTTCAGAAGTTTGGAAATTAGCCGGAGGTTTGCAGCAACTCAGGGAGGATTTATGGAAGAAAAATATCCCAGTTTTGGTAAGAACAGCAAGCTTGGTATTGTTTTAAATTGCCCTAGTCCCCTCATCCCTTCCCAGCTTAGAGATAGTTGTGAAAATAAAACCCCATTCCAGGTGCTAGAGTGAGAAGAATAGATTTAATTTCCAAACAATTGTTATTATTTGACCTGTCTGGTGGATCCCTGAAAGACCTGACTCAAAAGATTTATTTTATTGGTCTTCCAGTACTAAAAGAAGCCTCTCCCCAGTGATGGGGAAGCATTTGTTACATAGTGCCTGGGGCAATGTCTAACAGTTGGGGAAAACAAGAGTCTAAACCAAAATAACTTAAAAGGAAAAGCTGAAGAATGAGATGTCCATAGGGACTTTTAAAAGCTCTGACATTTCTGGGAATCTAGAAGGCCACACACATCCATAGGGCTGTGTGTCCGGTGAGCAAAGACATGAGAAGGCCATAAGCTCCTCCCTCTGGCTAGCCTTGAGTCTCTCCATAAGCAGGAAGTAAAGGATATGGCACAGTTGTAAACTGCGTGGTCGAGTGTTGAAGACACGACTCAACAGGAAAACACATCTCTTTGGTAAAGACTTGGAGATTTATTGGTTCCAGGCACTTGAAGAAATCTCTATCCAATCATTAGCTGGCCATCACACTAACCAAGTAAAGACTTCAGTGGCCATCCATGACAAAGAATACAGAAGACTAAACATAAATAGTTCAGAAAAGTCACTAAACAACAACAACAACAACAAAACAACTACTACAGCAAGCAGCCAATAATACGCTCTGAGGAGAAAGAGAATCAGAGTTTCCACACTATATTATTTTAAAAGTTCAGTTTTCAGCAACAAAAAAAATAAGACATGCAAAGAAACTGAACACATATCTCATAAACAGGTAAAAAATATCAATCAGCAGAAAATGTCCGTGAGGGAGCACAATATTGGATTTACTAGACAAGGCAATTTAAATATGTTTAAAACACTAAAGAAAATCATGTCTAAATAGCTAAAAGAAAGAATGAGAATGATTCAAACCAAATAGAGTATATCAGTAAAGAGACTGCTATTATAAAAAGAAACAATATAGAAATACTGAAGTTGAAAATTATGACAACTGAAAGGAAAATTTCACCAGAGGGGAGAAAACTCCACTAGATAAGATTTGAGCAGGCAGAATAAAGAATCAATAAACTTGAAGATATGACTGTTGAAATTATCCAGTTAGAGGAACAGAAATAAAAGCAAAGGAATAAAAAAGTGAATAGCACCTCAGAGACCTGTGGGATACCATCAAGTGTACCAACATATGCATAATGGGAGTCTTAGAAGAAGAGAAAGGGGCAGACAGAATATTTGAATGTATAATGTAAAAAAAATCCCAATTTGATGAAAAACACTAATCTGCAAATCCAAGAGGCTCAACAAACTTCAAGTAGGATAAGCTCAAAAACATCCACACCTAGACATATCATAATCAAAAGCCAAAGCCAAATATAAAGACAATATTGAAAGCAGCAAGAGAGAAGCAACTCATCATATACAGGGATTCTCAGTAAGATTAATGGCTGATTTCTCATCAGAAATAATGGAGGCCATAAGATAGTGGGATGATATATTCAAAGTACTAAAACAAAAAACTTATCAATCAAAAATTCTATATTCAGCAAAACTACCATTCAAAAATGAGGGAGAAATTAAGACATTCCAAGATACACAATAACTGAGAGAGATTACTGCTAGCATAGCTGACCTATAAGAAATATTAAAGGGCATTCTTCAGGTTGAAATGAAAGGACAGTGGAATAGTAACAACATGAAGAAATAAAAAGGCACTAGGAAAGGTAATTACATAAGTAAACATGGAGTGTAAAGGTATTTTTTGTTTGTCACTCATTTCTTTCTTTTCTGATTTACAAGATATTGCATAAAGCAATAATTATAAGTTCATGTTGATATGATTACAAATATATAAAGATATAATTTGCTATAATAACTGCATTAAAGGAGGGGGAATGGAGCTACATAAAATCAATTTTTTTTTAGCTATTGAAATTAAGTTTCTATACATCCAAATTAGATTGTAAATTAAGAATCAATGATGGCTGGGCACAGTGGCTTATGCCTGTAATCCTAGCACTCTGGGAGACCGAGGTGGGAGGATTGCTTGAGGTCCAGAGTTTGAGACCAGCCTGAGCAAGTGTGAGATTCCATCTCTACTAAAAATAGAAAAATGTAGCCCGGTGTGGTGGCTCACACCTGTAGTCCCCATTACTTGGGAGGCTGAGGCAGGAGGATTGCTTGAGAAGGCATTTGAGTCTGCAGTGAGCTATGAGATGATACCACTGCACTCTAGCCAGAGCAACAAAGTGAGACTCTGTCTCAAAAAAAAATCAATGGTAATCCCCAGGGCAACCATGAAAAAAGGAAAAAAAACCCCTCAAAATATATAGTAAAAGAAATAACAAAGAAATTATATAGTTATCTATTTAACATCAAAGACAGAAGTAATGGAGAAACAAAGAAATAAAAAAGACATAAGGTTTACAGAAAACAAATGGGATATGTCAGACATAAATGCTGTCTTCTCAGTAATTCCATTAAATGTAAATGGATTAAACTCTCAAAGTTAAAGGCAGAGATTGGCACAGTGGATTAACAAAACAATCTAACTATATGCTAAGCAGACTTAGGGTTCGAAGACACAAATGGTTGGAAAGTAAAAGGATAGAAAACAATATACCATGCAAACAGTAACCAAAATAGAGCTACAGTGGCTACAGTAATATCCAAGAAAATAGATTTTAAGATAAAACTTGTTATGAGAGACAAAGAAGGACATGTTGTAATTATAAAGCTATTAATCCATAAATAAGACACTTCAATTATACTTCTAACAACAGAGCCCCAAAATACATGAAGCAGAAACTGATAGAATTAAAGGGAGAAATAAACAATTCAACAATAATAGTTTGAGTCTTCAATATCTCACTTTCAGTTATGGATAGAATAATTATACAGAGATCAGCAAGGAAGTTTAAGACTTGAACAACACTATTAACCAACTAGACCTAACAAATACAGAACACTCCACAGAAAAATAGAGACTACACATTACTTACAAGTGTCCATGGAACATTATCCAGCATAGACCATATGTTAGAGAAAACTTAATGCTAAAAAATTGGTGAGGTAATACTTTCCAACTCCATATGTAAGACCAGTATTATTCTGATACAAAAGCAGACAAGACATCAAAAGAGAAAAAAACCTAAAAACAAACATCCTTATTAATATATATGCAAAAGTTCTTAAAATACTAGAATTACAAATCCAGCAGTATATTGAAAAGATTATATACCATGGCCAAGTGAGATTTATCTGAAGATTGCAAAGTTGGTTAACATATAAAAATGAGCCAATGTAATATACTTTATTAACAGAAAAAAGGAGGAAGAAGTGCACAATCATCTTCATAGACAAAGAAAAAGCATTTGACCCAATCAAACACCCTTATATAATAAAAACATTGAACAAACTAGGAATGGAGGGAACTTTCTAAACCTAATAAGGGACATCTACAAAAAAACCCACAGCTAACATCAAACTTAATGATGAAAGACTGAATATTTTCTGTGTAAGATCAGGAACAAGACAAGGATGTCCATTCTTGCTATGTTTATTCACCATTGTACAGGAGGTACTAGCCAGAGAAATTATTCAATATAAAGAAATAAAAGTTATGCAGACTGGGAAGGAAGAAATAAAACTATATCTATTTTTATATGATATGATCATATATATAAAATCCTTTAAAGTCCACAAAACAATGACTAGAGCTAATAAATGAATTTAGCAAGGTTGCAGGATAAAAGATCAATATAAAAAATCAGTTATATTTCTATAAATTAGCAATGAACAATCCAAAAATAATATTAAGAAAAAATTCCATTACTCTAGCATCAAAAGTAATACAATACTTAGAAACAAATTTAAACAATTGGGAATCAAGAAATAAACCTATATATATCATTCGTCATTGATTTTCAACAAGGCTGCCAAGACCATTCAATCGGAAAGCATAGTCTCTTCAGCTAATGGCACTGGGACAAATGGATAACCACATGGAAAATAATGAAATTGAGACCCTACTTCACACCATACACCAAAATTAACTCAAAATAAATCAAGCATAAACATAAATCTAAAACTGTAAAACTCTTAAAAGAAAACAAGGGTGACTCTTCATAAACTTGAGTTTGGCAATAAATTCTTAAATATGACACCAAAAACACAACTATCAAAAGAAAAAATAGATAAACTGGACTTCATCAAAATTAAAAACTTTTGGCTGGGTGTGGTGGCTCATGCCTGTAATCCTAGCACTCTGGGAGGCCGATGCGGGAGGATCGTTTGAGCTCAGGAGTTCAAGACCAGCCTGAGCAAGAACAAGACCCCATCTCTACTAAAAAATAGAAAGAAATTAGCTGGACAACTATTATATATATATATATATATATATATATATTTGTATATAAAAATTAGCCTGGCATGGTGGCGCATGCCTCTAGTCCCAGCTACTCGGGAGGCTGAGGCAGGAGGATTGCTTGAGCCCAGGAGTTTGAGTTTGCTGTGAGCGAGGCTGATGCCACAGCACTCTAGCCCAGGTGACAAAGTGAGACTTTGTCTCAAAAAAAAAAACAAACAAAAAACCTTTTGTGTCTCAAAGGGCACTGTAACAAAAGTCAAAAGACAAAATATAGAATGTGAGAAAGTACTTGCAAACAATATATCTGATAAGGATCTAGTATTCCAAATATATAAAGAGCTCTTATAACCCAACAACAAAAGAGCAAACAACCCAATTTAAAAATGGTTAAAGTATTTTAATAGGCAGTTCTCCAGAGAAGGCATATAAATGGCCAATAAGCATATGAAAATATGATTAACATCATTAATCATTAGGGATGTGCAAATCACAACCACAATGAGATTCCTTTTCATAGCCACTAGGATGGCTATTGTTTGAAAAATAAAACAGAAAATATCAAGTGTTAGTGAGGATGTAGAGAAATTGAAATCCTCCTACATTGCTGGTGGGAAGGTAATATTGTGCAGTCATTTTAGGAAAGAGTTTGGCGCTTCCTAAAAGAGGTAAACATAGAGATACTATATGATCTAGGCATTCTACTCTTAGGCATATGCCTAAGGAAATTGAAAACATGAAGTATCATGCTACAGCATAAATTAATTTTGAAAACATTATACTATGTGAAAGAAAATAGGCACAAAAGGTCACATACTGTATGATTCAACTTATATTAAAATATCAAAAATAGGTAAATCCTTAGAGATGGAAACCAGATCAGTGTTTTCTAGGGATTAAGGAATGGGAAAATGGAAGTGATTGCTTTGTGGGTATGGGGTTTCCTTTTGGGGTGATTGAAATGTTCTGGAATTAGATAATGGTATGGTTGCAAAATCATATAAACCACTGAATTACATACTTTTAAATGTTACATTTTTTTAGTATTTGAAGTATATCTGCATACAAAAAGATGTCAGTGAAAAATAAATAGAATTTCTTTAGGCTGAGAAAGAGGAAGAACACTGTAAGCAGAGGAAATAGCATGCTATGTTTCAGATGTGAGGAGTTACATTGGAAGATAAGGCTGGATAGGCAGGCTGAAGACAGACTAAAAGAGTTTGGGGTTTGTTCTTTGAATGGAAGGAATTAAGAAGAGTAACAGAAGCTTTTGGAAAAAGGAAGTAAATATTGCTCAGTTTAAGCTTAAGAAAAATAATTCTGACAACAGTGTGGTAGGATTTTTTAAGGTGAGGGAGTAGCATATTTTGTCCATTCATTTACAAATACATTATTTGATTAGTGTCTTCTATGCACCAAGTACTTTGCTGGACTCTAGAAAACAGCCATGAAGTATACAGGTAGAATTCTGCCTCTTGGATTTTATAATACAGTGATATAAAATAGATACTCAATAAATGTTGAATAAGTTAATGGTTTGGTAAGATGCGTGGACATGGGAAGACCATTTAGAAGACTAGTGAAATTGTTCAGAAAGAAGATAATGAGACCATGAGGGTATGGGAAGAGAAAGGAGGAGCTTAATAAGATATCTCATTTAGTAGTTAAATTTATAGCACTTGGTAATCTTGATGATTATCTGACTGTGAGAAGTAAAGGAGAAGGAGGAGTCAAAGATACTGCTTTGTCTCCTAACAGGTTTGAGGAATAGGTTTGGTGAGTAAAAGGTAAGCACACTTTTGGACAAGGTGAGATTAAAATGAAGCTGTCCAGAAAGTAACTAGAAAATGGGATCTAGCAGTCAAGAGAGAAATTACAGATAAAATTATGATTTGAGAGTCATCAGCCTAGAGGTGATATTTGAAGCCACAGAAGTAAATAAAATCTTCTGATAATATAGAGATACATGAGGAAAGGAATATAAACTAAGTCCTGAGAACATTTACAATTAAGGGGTGAATGAAAGAAGAGCCAGCACAAAGAGGTCTGAGAAAGGTCAGTTAGAGGTCTTAGGAAAACCAAGAGAAAGTGGTGTCATTGATAGCCGTGGTTGAAAGAATTTTGAGGAGGACGAAATGGCCAATGTGTAGCAGCATGTCAACTGTTACGGAGATGTTCAGGAGGATGTGTGTGAATGGTGAGGTCTTGGTCTTTGGTGATTTGGAGGTCAATGATGATTGACCCCAGTTTACAAAGTTATGTTGTGGTGAATTAGGAGACACAGCTGGTGGAAGCTACCTCTTAAGAAGGTTGATAGTGACCATAGGAGAGATGGGGTGGCAGATGAAGAGAAAGGTTTTTTTTTAAATAACACATCTATGCTTATAGACATATATATACACACACACACATAGCTTGCATACATACATATATATAATACAAGCATATATATTGGGCTTAGGTAGAGAAGAAAGGGTGCAGCAGGGCACTGGAGTACCTGAGGTTAAGAGTTCAGGAGGAGAGGTTTGCTGTAGAGAGCACCAAAGCAAACCTTACTCTGAGACAAGAGGAAATGGGTAGAGAAATGTCAAGGCAGAGAGGAGGATAGTTGATAGAATTCACATCTGAAGAGGGTCTAGATCTTCTCAGAGAAAGAAGTGATTTCATCTTCTGAGAGCAGTTCTGGGGGCCTGAAATAAGGTAGAAATGTTCTGAACAGATGCTATAAGGAATAAAACAAAGACAAGCAATAGATTGACAAGCAGCATGGGGGTAGGCAGTGGATGTTCCATAGCATTAAACTGAAGTGGGGACAGTGCAAATCTGTATTTTGTTTTGTTTTGTTTGTCAGCAGAGCTCAGCAGTTTAAGAGCATGAGCAAAGGCAATGGCCATTGCAGAACTCAAGAACAGTACAGAGGGTGAGGTGCAAGGGTGAAGGGTTGAGAGCTCTGTAGGACAGGGCTGAAACAAGGTTCCAGGCTCATGGGACCAGGTTATGGTGGACAAAAAGGGTGTATATTGGCTCAGAGAGCAGGGATGCATGGAAGGCTGAAACTTCTCTGAACCTTAGTTTCCTTTTCTGTCAATAGAGGGTAATGCCTAAGAGCATTGTGATAAGCATTGACTGTGAAAATAAATAGATGAGCTGGTTGGTTGTGATCCAGTTCCTGCCCAGATGATCTGGAAAGTAACTCATGGGAAAGCAAGAATGTTTGATTTATTTTTTTATATATAAAGTACACATTCTTGGGCTTTCTGGTCATGCCCTGCTCTCTCTTCTTGACCAGACTGTCAGCTGTCAGAGAACTGGGCACTGTTGATATAACTCTCTTAGGGTGGACCAGGATCTGATATAGATTCAACCATGAGAAACAATCAGACACAGTGGAAAGAGCATGAGATTTGAGTGAAAATCCGGATTTGTACTTCTTTGCTGTGAGCCCTTGCATGGACAAGCAGATTCCCCTTTCTGACTCTCAGTTTCTTCTCTGTAAAATACAATATTTACTTAACCTACAACATGACAGGCAATCTCTAGCCCTATTGTTTCCAGTCCTCAATTTTTTTCTTTGTGATTGTACAGCCATTTCCTACCTGGGACTCTACTCCCCCAACCCTTCTCTGGCATAAAGGGCATATTTTGAGGTATCTCTGGTTCAAGATGGTCTGTTAGATGTTCACCCGGAAAAAGGGCTGCTCACCTTCGACCACAAACTTCACAGTGTCACTGCGCTGCTCAGAGCCAACCCGGCCCTTGGCAGTACAGAAATAGGAGCCTGAGTCGGCCACCACTGCAGGTTTGAAGAGTAAAGTACTTAAGGCTGCTACTTTGATGGGTTCCTGGTTATTTGTCTGTTCCTTGTACCAAACATAACTGATGGGGGGAGAACCTCGAGCCTGGCATTGAAGGCTAATCCTCATTCCCTGAGGCACTGTGAAGCCATAATTGCTGCCGGTTGTCACTGTGGGCTTGGAGACAGAAACTGCAAAGGAAAGACAAAGAGAGGAGAGTGTGGGAAGTCATAATAATATGGGGACACAAGGCTGAGTCATTCCTCTTGGGTGTAAGGGCATGCATATATCTGCAATTGCAACTACAGTGGGCTCCTGACTTGGGAGGAAAAGGGAAAAGATCACTGCAAATAAAAATAGTTTCCTTTGGAGGATTAGGTACTTTTTGTATTATCTAGGGTTTTGGATTCTCCAGAGTTAAAAATCAACAGACTTTTAAAAAATAATATACTAGAGGTTTTTTTTTCCAGGCTTAAGTAGAATTTTTGGCTTATCTGCAGTTTTGCAATATGAGGACCAGACCTTTGTAAAATTGTCAAGCCAGTAAAGCTTATCCTGGCTAACCTCTGCCTCCTTTCTCCCAGAACTTCTCTGTCAGCATCTATCTACCATCCAATATCCTAACCAGATATAGTCATTTTTATGACTTTTAAGGCCCAGAGCCCAAGGAGGGCAACCAGGCTATGGATGCTGGAATTTCTGGGACACCTGAAAGGGTAGAGATTTGAAGGCCAAGGACCTTTCCCAGCACTTCTTATATTATGCCATGGGAAGGATGACCCTGAGAATCCTCTGCCTGTCCACTTCCTCTGATTATCATGTATAACTGAAGAGACCTTATGTATAGATAAACAAAGGTCTCTGGGTTTCTCAGGAGTTTCTAAACTTATAGTCCTCTGTTGGGTCTTTGCCTATCAATGCTTTCCTACCCTCACAGTGACTCACGTTTCTGGACACGAAGCTCAATGATCTTATCTCTCACCACTCGGTTGCCATCAGGGGTCTGCCAGGTAACTTCACATGTGTAGTGGCTCCGGTCATCCATCTCCAGGGTACTCAGTTGTAGGGACACATTTCCTGGAACCTCGTGGCTCACGTGCAGGCGACCCCGGTACTTTGCTTGCTGAATATGGTCTCCAGAGGAGTCACGTAGAAAGATAGTGACTGGGTATAAGCCACGTTGTACCAGCCACTTCACTAAGACTTGGGTGTAGCCTTGCAAGGGACCATAGGTGCAGGGAATATACACATCCCCTTTCCAGGGCCCTGTCACACTCTCTGCTGCTTCCAGGATGGGATGACCTGAAGAAGGGGAATAGAGGAAAGAAACAAACATAGACAGCATACCCACCTGGGAACTAGGGTGACAGTGGCAGACCCCAAAAACTTTCTGAAAAACACCCTTCAACTTTTCTTCTATCACACTTCAATGTTCTCTGTGCCCTTTTGTTCTCTTCCAGCCCTCCCATCAATCAGAACCTGTCTTCAGAAGGAAAGCCCTTAACATTGTCTAGCTCTTGTGAGTATTAAGTCCTTTTTACCTTTTCATGTTATTACCTTGCTATGAAGTGATCCTGGGTAAGTCACCTCGCATTGTGGAGGACCCATTTTCTTCACCTATAATGTGGGGAGTTTAAGTGGAATAATCTCTAGAGATTTTGCCAATGCTAACATTTGGCAAGTCCATGAAAAAATTTTCATTCAGTATTTTCCAGAAGAGGTGTAGGACCAAAAATGCTAAGCAGTGGGGCCTGGACTATTTCATTTGGTCTAAATATGTACCTTGGGAAATGTGAGGGCTTTAGGGTGCAGCAAGAAAGGACCCTTTGCCCTCCTATCCCCCCTTTCTCCCTCAAAGGGCTCAGTGATTGGGATCCTAACCCCAATCTATCTCTGGAAGAGACAGGTGAAGGGGGCAGGAAAAAGGCAATTCTGAGGGTGGAACCTGGTGTGAGGAACAGACCTAGGTGTGCATTCCTGCTTAACAAAATCATCAGTTATTGTGAAGTTCGAAACCTTCACTTTGTAAGCCTGACTGTTTTTTCTGATTTCTATTTTATTTTGTTTATTTTCCTTTTGGTTTCTCTTAGTTCTCAGCAAAGATACATTGGAAAATTCCACCCTGAGGGGGAAAAGATTTTGTCCATGCTTGGTCTGAAGAAGAAAAGGGTCTGAGTATAATCCTGTAGCTGGCTGTGGTGGAGATGGTGGTAGGAGCAAAGGGAAATTGCTCCTTGACATGCTTGGGTAGGAAACTGAAGGGGTAAAGGGTGGGGACATTGAAACAGCCATTGCCTCCCAGCAGAATTTTCCCCCATAAGCTCATATGTTGGAGTATTTTGTTTTTTATTTAACTGGGGCCAGGAGTGTGGGGAGGGTTGTATTTAGGCAATGTCTTTATATCTCTCCTAGGAGAGGTGGCTTCAAAGGTGTGAGCTATTACCGAATAAAAACCTTTTACTTAGCCCAGAACTCCCAAGCAGATGAAAGATGACCCTTTTGGATGGGGTAGGAGTATACTTTCTAGCTCCCAGAATGTATTATCAAGCACCAGGGCTTCTATCAATGGGGATACTAAAGTTGGGCCTGTGTCCTACCGGGGACTCTTAAAATATCAACAGCACATTTTGGCCAAGATTAAGGCCTTGAGAATAAGAGAATAAGTAAACATAAGTATATTGCTAAACCCATCACATAATCCCTGGAGAGTTTTAGACTTGGCAGACAGCAGAACTCAGACCCACAAATAAGAGTACAAAAGGGATAGATCTTGGTTTGCCCTAAAGATAAACTTTATAATTAATCAGAGCTGCCTATAGGTGGACTAAGCTGCCTGAGGAAGTTCTGAGCTTTGTCTGGGTCTTGAACAGCATTACTCTTTAAGGTCTCTTCCAATTCTGGATACTCCAGTGCTCACAGACTATAATGGAAACAGAAGTTAAATAATTACATGTTCTACCTGGTGGTGAATTTTAATCGAGCATTGAGTGTCACTGGGAACTTTTAACCACTTCAGTACGAGAGTCGACTTCAGCCAACAGCCGTGATATGAAGGTGCACAGCTGAGCGTCGACTTTAGTCGACAGCCAAAAGCTTTTACTTTTACAGCTTTTATCTCTGCAGTTGCAGTGTGTACGTTCAGCTAATAAGTTACTACGAATTTGTGACCTTTTAACAAGTCCTTAGTAGGAGTTATTTAGTTATTTTCCTAAAGCTGCCTGTAAAGTAAAACAAGCTTTCAGTGCTTTAAAGCTTTCCTCATCACACAAGAGCAAAACGGATCCGTCGTCAATGCACAGCACAAACTATTGTGCGGACTATGAGTGCCGGCTGTGGGCAAGCTTTCGCGGCCGGTGAGCACAGTACCGAAGTGGTTAATGGGATCTTTCCCATTCATTAATCTCCCTCTGGCCTTCCTCAATCTGACCTTAGGGGAGCTGCAAGGCCTGGCTCGCATTTCCCTCTCTGGGAATTTGCTGGAGATTCTCACATAGTCCAATCTGACCTGTCAATAACATGGACAGCTAGTTCCAATTTCCCAATTTTGAAAGTCATTTCTGTAAGTAGGTCAGGTTTGACTCCTCCATCCCAGAAAGGGGGCATGGGACACAGTTGGTAACTAGACTTCCCAGAATGGAGTGGTTTTCATCCCTTTTACTTTTTTCTTCCCCTCTTCCTCCTTCCACCCACTTTTTCCATTGTGCATCTGTTACTCCTTTTCTCCCTTATTCTTCTTGTTCTTCCTCTTGTCTTCCTCCTCCTGCTTTATTTGTACCATAAAGAGAGAGTGGATGATATGCACAGGGTATCACAAGAAAGAGGACATTGTATTATTCCTCCTGTTCCCTGATCTCCAAAGTGAAGGCAACCACAGTAGCATTGAATCATACCTTCCAACTATCCTTGTTGTGCCCAGAGAACCTAGAAAAATACCTAGTAGAAGCACCTTGTGAGATCAGGAGGGTAGTGAAGGACTGCATGATGTAGTAAGAATAACACCAATTTAAGCCCAAGGGTTGCCTTACCATGTATCTCTGTGTGATCTTGGGTAAATTACTAAACCTGTCTGAACTTGAAGTTCATTATCAATAAAATGAAAGTAATAATAAACATTCCATGGAGGGGAATTGTGAAGGTTAAATGAGTTCATAAGTGTGAAAGCACCTAGCGTATGTCTGGCATTCAGTAGGTGCTGGATAAATGTTAGTCTTGTCCTGTGCCCCAAGTGAAACTTCTCATATTTGTCTTAATTCTTTCTATCCTATAGGAGTCTTCAATATGTCTTCTCCTGGGTAAACAGATTCATTTGGTTGGATCATTGTCAGCCTTAATATTGATATAAAGGAGAAGTTATCACATGAGATGGTAAAGAACCACCCTCCCCAGCTTAATAAAAATCTACTCAGTTATAGGCAGGTACTAGGCCACCTATGCGTTGTAGGGTAGCCAGAGAGAATATAGCAGTCTGTGTCTTTGATAACAGGGCTGGCTTGGCAGCCAATATGAAGTGTTGGCCAAATTATGCAATATTCTTGACTTTCCCGGAAGATTGGGTAGGAGACAACCATTTCAGGAACGCCCCACCTCTTTGGGTAATGGTCTGTCCATTATGGATACCTCAAAACCACCAAATGGGAGGGTGGAATTTGGAGACTTTTGGAATGGCATAGCTAGAAGAGCTTTTAGAAACAATTTAGTAGAATTCCCTCATGATACACATGGGTAAGCTGAGGCCTGGAGAGAGAAAGATGGTCACCCAAAGTCACATAGATAGCAAGGTCAGAACTGGGTCTGGAGGCCCTGAATATAGGCTTTGAGATGCTACACTGGTTACTTACCTTCTTAACTTATTAAACCACTAGCCACAACTGAACCAGCAACCCATTACTTGGGCCTACCTGATTTCAGGGTACGTATTCCTCGGGTTAGATATTATCCCCTTGAAAAAGAATGCTCTCATCTGCCAGCTGCTTTCTGAAAAGCCTTGCCCAGAATCTCAGAACCTTGTTCTTTTCCCTCAGGGAAAGATTAGGTTTCCTTCAAACACTGGCCTCCCTCAGGAGAAAGACCAGGGCTGGACATTGACCCAAGGTGCTTTGTTGATGTAGGGTTTGCCTTGGGAAAGAAGGGATGATACTGGGCCTACTCTGGTCCTGGGACTTGGACTTAGAAAAGTGAACATCTGGGGCCTGTTTAATGGTCCTGAAGTGAAAAAAGGACCAGTTTTCTAGGTGCAGGTCCTTTTATAGGACACATTCTGGGTCCCTTTTTGAATCTTTCTCCTTCCATCATCAGAGACAGGGTGAGATTTCTCATGTTCCCCTTCACCCCACATGTCTGACCTCTGTCCCTATCCTTGGCTACCTCCTGGATAGAGGATTAGCTTAGATGATAGATGTTTATAAAATAAAATGTTTATGTTTTTATAAGATGTTTAAAATGTCTGTAAAATATGAATGTTAGGACTTCTTTTATTATGATTATTTCAACATGTGTCTTTGTCCCACAGGAAGAGGCGAACAGCTGATTCTGGCCCCTAGGGGCTTCATAGAAGTTGAAGCCATAGTCCCACAGAGTTGTCCAGCTGAGAGGCACCTTTAAGGCCAGCGGAGTCAATCTCCTGGCTGTAAAGATGTGAGTGGGACATTGAGGTCCAGGGAGAGGGAAGGCACTATCCGCCAATCAGTATATACTGAGCCTCAGGGCTATCGTGTAAACTCCTATACACAAATGGAAGGCCAGTTTCCAGGGATGGACAACCTCACAGGCAGGGGAAGAAACAAAACACATGCAAGCGCTCACATGCGCATGCATGTACGTGTGCACACACATACACAGAGGATTTAAATTTAACATTCATAAAATGTTCCCTCAAGCCTCAGGCCTGCCTCTGTGAGTCTCAGCCCAAACCAACAGATTTAGGGAAGGTAGAAAGGTAAACTCTAAAACATACTAGAGAATTAAAATATTGTTGCTGTACAAAGAACACTATTTTTCAGGAGAATTAACTCTGATGCTAATGCTCTGTGGTCTGGGTCAAATTCTCTTCCTTCTTGGTTGATTTAATTCGGGATGTTTTCTAGTTCTGAAGTTCTAGAATTTGATGGGTCACAGAGCCCCAGGATAGGGCAACCTAATCTAAGACAGCTATGGAAAGTTGGATTCTTTCTGACCCAAGTGACACCAAACTAACACCCATATAGCCTTTTCCTCTAGAAGATGAAAGAAGCAGGAGTGCAGCAAGAATCCACTTCTCAGGGGTGTAAATGAGGGTAGAGGAAGATAACAGATAGATAGATAATGCTACTATGGGACAGTCCAGCCTCCTTTGGGATATGTGTCCAACCCACACAGCCCATATAAAACAAGTCATATCCACAGGGAAGTGAGTTAGCCCAGGAGGGGATAAGAAACCAAGTCCTATGAAGACCAGCTGAAGAAGGTGGGGCTGTTTAGCTTGGAGAAGAGAAGAGTCAAGTGGATATAGTGTCTGTCCTCAGACTTTTGAAGGGCTGTCACGGGGCAGAGGGAGCAGCTACGTTCTGTGTAGCTCCAAGAAACAGAGCTGGGGCTTTTAGATGGAAGCCTCAGGGAGGTGGATTTAGTTCAACACAATAACAGTTGAAGCTGCACCTGGATAGTCTAGATGGTCTCAGGAAATAGTGAACTCCAAGCTCCAACTGTGTGTGAGCAGATATGGCTGAGCACTTGTTCATAACAATGAAGAGTGGCATTTACTTCTATGGTCCTATCCAACTCTTAGACCACTTCTTCTTTGGGAGCTGTATATCTTTTTTTAAA
>VBSM01000937.1:3736449-3757982 GCA_008086735.1 Cheirogaleus medius | reverse complement strand
CTTTGGATAATGGGCTTAAGCTCAATCCAGGATAGTATAAGCGGTGCTAGCTCAGTCGTTTCTCAGAATTGAGTAATATTCCATTGTAAACATATACCAAATTTTAATAATCCACTCATGAATTGACGGGCTCTTGAGTTGTTTCCACGTCCTTGCAACAGTGAATTGTGCTGCCATGAACATTCGGGTGCAGATGTCTTTATAATAGAATGTCTTATGCTCTTTTGGGTAGATGCCTAATAATGCTATTGCTGGGTCAAATGCTATTTCTATTTCTAGCTGTTTGAGGTATCTCCAAATTCTTTTCCACTAAGGTTGCACTAATTTACAGTCCCACCAGCAGTGTAAGAGAGTTCCTGTCTCTCCACATCCTCACCAGCATTTGTTGTTTTGGGATTTTTTGATACAGGCTAATCTCACTGGGGTTAGGTGTTATCTCACTGTGGTTTTGATTTGCATTTCCCTAATGATTAGAGATATTGAGCATTACAAGAAAAAATAAAAAAACCCCATCAAGAAATTGGCAACGGAAATGAACAGAAACTTTTCCAAAGAAGACAGAATAATGGCCAGCAAAAAGGGTTTTAAAGAGACAGCTTGTAAAACATTTCACTCCTTTTCACGCTGTTAGCTCTGTTACACATGCACACAGAATGGGAGAAAAAAAGAAAAGCAAAAGATGAAACAAGTATATGTCATCCGCCCTTCTTTTTGACTGAATAATAAGAACGAGTGTTTCTTGAGCTCTGGCTCTTAAGGTGACAGAAATAAAGGAAGTGAGACAGTTTTGGTGACTATGAGTGGGTGGATGTGATACATACACCGCCCAAATTTCATCACTTTCCTATTTCTACCCACTGACTTGAAGATTTGAACAAGGGACACTAATAACTCAAAGCCTAGCAAGATCCCTGGCATCTTAGGCCTGACAGCCTTTGTCCTGGTCTCTTTTGAATGGACTTGCAATTTAATTCCAGTTAATTGCACCAAAAGGCTTGAGTACTTACTGTGTATGCCAAGCTTGTGTTAGATTTGTCACAGAAATTGTCTCCATTTGTTCATAACAACTCTGTGAAGCAGGTACTAATTTATTCACATTTTACAGACAAAGAATGTAAGGCTCAAGGACTATAATCACTTTCCTGAAGCTACATAGGTAATTTGAAGCAGAGGTGGGAGTTGAACCTATGCAGTCTGTAGATAGAGTCCATGTTCTGGCTACCACTATCCAATACTGACTCTTATCCTATGAGTTTTATCTCTAATTTTGAGCCCAGCCAAGGGTCTGGTATGTACTGGTTACTCAGTGTCTGTTAGGATTTACCAAATTGAATGTAGAAGGTACTACATTAGGAATTTAAAGTACTATAAAACCATAGGGGAATGAAGAATTAAATCCCCCAGAGTCAGGAAAGGCTATGAGAAGGAGGTGGTGGCATATGAAACACACTTTGAGGACTGAGTAGGTCTTTTATAGGAAGAGTTGGGGACAAATGGGGGGGCTATTCCACACTGAAGTTCAGTGTGAAGCAGGACTTCTGTGTGGATGAATCACTTCTCCTTTAGCACCTCTAGCCTTGACTGATTTGCTAGACTGCAGACCTCACGCAGATGTGAGCAGCTGTTTTGCCTCAGGACAAGATTCAACCCATGCTATATCCAAATCCATGTAATTGAAAATCATGTAATAAAATTTTCTCCTGTATTAAGCATAGGTTTTTCATTTCCTGAACACCTACCATCCAGAGGATTTCAAATGTCTGTGCCCATATTAGCAGGTAGAAACAAGCAAATTGATATTAAAAGTTCTTCAAAAAATAGGCAAATTACTAAAGGGTTAGAAAATAGGTTAGTTGTTGCTTAGGGCTGGAAGACAGGGAAAACTTTATGGCCTGTAAATTATATATCAATAAAGCTGTTTAAAATTTATTAATTACAGTTTTAGAATAATTTTTAATGGCCTAGGAAAACATTCACACTATAATGTTAAGTAATAAAGCAGAATATGAAACTGTACATAAGCCATAATCCAAACTAGGTTAAAAATATGATAGACTTGCAGATAATGTTTATTTTTTCTCTTTTTTGTATTTTCCAATTTTTTCTAATGACTCCAAATTTGTGCTCTTTCATATCGCACAACACTGTCCAGATTAACACAAGGGGAAAATAAACTTTTTCTGGTGCATCCCCTTACACTCTTGCACAGCCATAACCTTTCACACACCCAGACTGTTTCTGAGCTTTAGGGACTTGAAAGTGGAAGTGGAACCCCCTATGTTCTGTTCTGGGACATTTCCGGGCTGAGCTAAGAGTAGCTGTGTGTCTTGCTAGGTCATGGGCTTTCACTGACCACAGAAGTAGAGAACCTTTGAGCAAACCAAATTCTTCTATCTCGCTGGTTTTGGAGCAAAGCAGAAGTGGCAAAATCTGACAAAGCCCAGCTGGAGCAGGGATGTTGAAATGGACACAGATAACATCCCCTTATGGACGTGACCAATATAGATATTCTCAACTTCTGTTCCTATGCTTATACTTTCTGCTAACTTATACCTAATCTTGGAAGTACTGGATACTCTCTTTTCCCTTGTCCCCTCTTTTGGGTGCCTCATTGTGCTGTTCTTTTTTTCATCTCTTGTTGAGGTTCTGTGTAACTCACAGTTGGACTACTGTAAGTGTCTCCTCATGGGCCTAGATATCTCAAATTTATGTTTAAACTAATTCCAAACATTCTATTTTTATTATCTTTTCTCAGTCCTCAAAACACTTCATCAACTCCTCCTCAGCATCTGGCTTTATTATCCAAGGCATTAAACCTGGACATAAATAGTAGAGGGACAGGTAGGAGTGGGAAACACACATATAATTTACTTCTAATTTTTATTCTCTGCTAGACTGTAAGCTCTGTGGGGCAATGGTTTTGTATATTTTATTTACTTTTATGTCACAAGTGCTTATAACCATGCTTGTAACCTATTAGGTCCTATTCAAAGCTCAATAAATATTTATTGAACGAGTGAATGGATGAACATTCTAAGATCTTGTGGTTCATTTCCTTCCTTTGCAGTACTCAAATAGGAACCAAACCTACTCTTTAAAGCTTACAGGTCATATATTCCAAGGAATAAGACTCTACAATTTTTCTTGAAAACCTCTTCCAGTTTCTAAAACTGCTCACTGCTCAGGAGTATATTTTTTTGTTCATGTTCTCATTCATTCAGATGATGAGTGTCTACTATGTGCCTGAACCTGAGTTGGCACTAGAAATACAAAAATGAGTATAAAACATTCCTGCTTTCAGGAAATCCAGAATTCACAGTGGGACATAAACACAGCAAATAAGTAGACTTCTAGGCCACACATAATAAGTGCCATGTAATGTATACTAGATAGTCCAGGAGTAGAGAGAAGAGAGATTACCTTCAAATCCCAGTATAGAATATCTTTCCTGTGACAGCTTGCCTTAAGCCTATTAAAATTTTAGCAGGTGCTAAGTTAAGTGCTGTTTGACATAGCTTCCAAGATTTGTAGACAAAGATACTCCCTTCCCTTAATAGTCCCTCCCCCAGTTTTTTCTTCTCTATAATTATATAATCCCATTCCACTAGCCTTGCTTTAAAAGCGTGGTCTCACAGCCTTGAGCACCTTTGTGTGTATTTACTAGGTTTTCTTCCTAAGAACTAACTATACTAGTTTGCTGTTGTTACTGAAACCTCAGCACTTGTCCCTGAGGCCACATCAGAAGAATGAGGACAAGTGGTTTGAGGAGAAGGAAAGAGGAGTTTATTAATTTTCCAGCAAATGAGGAGGATGGAGACTCCTGTGGAAAATGCCATTGTCCTACTAATAAGCAGAAAAAAGCAGAGCTAAAAGCAGAGCTTTTAAAGGGAGGCCATTCAGCTTCAGGCAATTGCTGTTCAACTATAGTTGATGATTCTGATAGGCCCATCTCTCAGGACTGACAGACCCATGTTCAACTGCTGTTGACATGGAACCCTTCTCCACCCTTTGGAATGGTGCTTGCCTATCTCTGCCAAAGATAATCCTGTGACCTCTGCCCAGGACAGTTTTGCTGAGCCATCTCCTGTAGCACAAAGAACAAAGGATGTTCCTCTACCCCTCCCTACCAGTGGCTTGTGGCGAGGATGCAGGTTTTAGTTCTCCAAAAGGAGTGGGAGATGTTTTAAAGAGACAGAATTTTTTTGCCATTTTTTCAGGCCATTCCTTCTGCTACATTGTGATGGTCGACCTCATGACTGAGGAGTTTGGAAATTCAAGCACTCCCAGAGGCTGTACTGACTGAGATGGGGAAATGCCCTTATGACCTAATAGTGAAATCACTCCTCCACCCCCATGGAGCATGGAGCAAGTAGGGCGGTGTGGCAAAAGGGTGAAACTGGGGCACAGAGAGGGCACATGGAAAAAACAATGAAGACAGAATTAAAAGGAATCACCAAAATGCCCAGAGTTGCGGAGGTCACCACCACTTGCACTTCCCTGATCGGCTTGGTCACTATCACCTAGATAAAATGTGGGAATAGTAAAGTTATTTCTATGAAACTTTGTAAGGCTGTTCCTGGCTAGTACTAATGAAGATCAGACATGAACAGACAGATCTTAAGGCCCAGCTACCTGGGACAAAACTGGCTCAATGAAACTGCACTGATGCTGAGCCATGTAAGGAGATGCAGTGTCCAATGGTAGATGCTGCTTTTTCAATACACATGGATCACATAACAACTCAAATGCAGCTGCTGCCCATCTCCACTTTAGAGGCCATTGCAAGGAAAAATATTCTCAAAGCCTTACAGTTAATGATACTTCCATGTGGCAGTCTCCCTTTAATTGCTATAATCTCACAAAGTGAGAGCTATACATGACTGACATGTAAACAATCAATCAATCAATGGCATTTTCAAGAGCACTTTGTTTTTTCAAAGGCTTGATAAACACTTTATACCTTTCAGGTACTAGGAAGAAACATATACTTTTCATGCTATCTTGGGGCACAAATCTATGCTGTTGCTGGTTGAAGGAGCTTTAGGGTCTGGTTTTATTCCAACTACCTCAGGGTAGGTTCTCAACTTTATGGATCCAGTTACTATTATCAATTCTGATGAATGGTGTCAAGTTAGTCAATGATAAAAGCAGTTTCTCTCAGTCTTGGCTACACTTTAGAATCATCTGGAGAACTTCTGAAAGTCCCAACATCCAAATATTACCTCAGACAAACTAAATAGAAGTCTTCAGGAATAGGTCCCAGACATCAGTATTTTGTAGCGCTTCCCATCTGATTCCAATGTGTGGCCAAGGTTAAGAACCACTGCATTAGAGTAAACATTTTGTAAATCTTAATTTCATTTGAGTTACTGTGGTGAGAAACATAGCTAGCAAGATTTCCAGAGACTAACATTTCTCCTTCTTACCCCCTTTTTGGTATGGGCATACTTAACAAATACTATCCCTGGAAATCAAAATAAATTTCACTTTATAGTCAACTTTGTTGGAATGTATATATGTCATAAAATAAGCTTATCAGGCTAAGGTAAAAAAAAAACATTAGAATAGGAAACTTCTGGTAATATCATATTGAGTTCTCACTTTTGCAGGTCAGCACAGCAGTATAGGACAAATATGAATAAATATTTAAGGAAATTTAATGAGTACTGTAAGGCAGAAAAAAAGAAAGAATATGAAGTGGTTAACAGCATTTCAATCATAAAAAAACAAAGGGAGACTGTTTTGTCCAGTGTGTGGATAGCTCCCAAAATAAAATGGGATAGGTTCAGGTTCTTCAAAAGACTTGAAATGGCCTTTTGTTCTATTTCATGCACTTGCCGCAGGCAAATTTCTTGGTTCTAAGTGGAATGATACAAACTGAGTACCACCTTAGAAATTTCATTGATGTGGAGGCAATTATTTTCCCCAAGATCTTGTAGTTCTGTCCAAGCACTATAAAATGACTGCCTCTACTCAGCAGATAGCTTTACTGAATAGTTTATCCATTTTGTCATTCAACAAACATTTACTGAGGGATTACTATGTTCTAGGCACTGATGATACAGGAAGAACAAGACAAAATCGCTGCTCTTAGAACTTACAGTCTTGTTAAGAGGAATGGACAATAAACACGTAAACAAATTTCCTTTTCCACATTTCCTTTTTGCACTTAACATAATTACATATTTGTGTTGACTCCCCTAAGAGACTAAGATCCATTAGGTCTGGTGCCCTGTCTTGTTCACCACTATGTCTCCAGTTCTTGGCACAGAGTAGGTCCTTAGTAAATATTTGTTAAATGAAAGGACTCAGGGCAGTAGAAAAGCAAATGGTGGTTTATCACCTTTTTAATTGATGAGTTTTAAATTTTTTAAAAAGTGTTCATTCTCTTCTGTCTTTGATAAAAGCACAATGGTCGAGCAGTCAACAAAGACTTATCTTTGCCTAAAGATCTTTGTGTGTTGAAAAGGTACTTATGGAAAAGGAATGAAGATCTTCCTCCATTGCTCTAAAATCACATCTACTAGTACTCATTTCTGAAGGACAATGCCCTGAGCACAGGCAAAGTAAAATGGGCTAAGGCATTTATTTGAAAGCTTTTCATTGTATTAGATGAAGCCTTTCAAAATTTTAGATCCTAGGGGCAGCTGTTAGTAGCTTCTAAATCTTCATTAAGGAAGTTAGCTTATACTAAAATATATTTCATTATACACTTCAGAATGCACAAGTCATTTCTAATTTGGGGGAAGTTATAGCCCCCTACATAACTGAGTTTTTATTCAATGGAACATTTTATTCTTTTACAGACTTGTGCCCGGATAGGAATGTCCATGAAAGCAATTAGGTACTTGCCTGGCTTAGAAGGGACCATGACTCTTCGGGGGAGAAGAGAAGCAAGGCCCATATTCTTGAAACTTAGTGATCTGGCACCAGGACAATTTACCCAGATTACTTTGTGATGGTTATACCACTCAGCACAGTGGTGGTATAGGTATAGACTGTCCAAAGCCATGCAATTATAGGTTTAGAAAAAAAACTTACCAAAACAAAACAAAACAAAACAAAACCAAACCCAGGCTCATTATTCACTTGGTAAACATTAAGGCCCCTCAAGTCATTTGGTTTTTTTGATTGTGGCTAGCAGAAAAGTATGCTGACTAGTTCATTACCTAAATAGGATGGGCCGTGGGCACTAAGGAAACAGAACACATTTGGTAGACTTGTAAATGTTTGATTCTTAAAGTTATCCAAATGATAGCCAGATTATTCTTATAGTATGCTAATTTTACCTCATTTACTCCTCAAATCTTCTTGGTTGCTTTCTATTGCTTATCAGATTAAAATATAAACTCCTGAACTATGGACTTGGAGATACTGCCTAACTTACTGATCTGTTTGCTCCTATTTGTAGCCCCTATATGCCAGTCTTACCTCCAGTTTCCCTCTATTATTTCTTTAAAACTCTCAATAGCCTTTAAGGACTAAGCTTCAAGTTTGCTTCTCTGGTTATCACAGCATCACCTATTAATCCAGCTCACTTTTGCTCATGCTTCTTTGTGATATATATGGCTGTGTGATGTTTTTACCTTGCATAGAGTCATACAACCAGAGAGCACTTAGTCTAGGAGATTTTTTTGAAGTGCAAAAATTGGTTCAAACACAAGTTCATATATATGTGTGTTTTACATAGTCTCATATCTATGTGAACATTTGATCTAGAAGCTGTATTCCTTTTTGTCACAGGGCCCAGTCTACCCCAAAGAAGAGGACACTATGAAATGCACACTAAGTTCTTTATTAACTTTATAGAACATGTAGACCAACATTACAGTGACAACAGAAAATTTTTTCAATTTATGAAGTATGCTAGGCTCACTCCTTCATATCAGCAGCTCAGTCCTGAGTAAAATGAAGCCTGGATTTCTTGAGAATTTTAAAGATTGTGTAAACCATTATATTTAAGTGAACATGCTCTTTTTAAGATATACTGGCTTAAAACAATGAGAAAATCTTTTATTTCCTTTTAAGTTAATTTCATTGGAGAGGCTATGGAAGCACATGTGGAACATTATGAAATAAAAGGAGCATAAAATAAGTAAATATATAGGGAGAGTTTAGCATATAAGTGTAAAAGAATAGACAATTTATCTTTTTTTAAAAAAATTAAAGTTTCTGTATTCATTTTAAAAACCTGAAATCATGCATATGTTTTAAAATGCTTTTTCTACTAAATAGATGATCTAGAGTCTAAGTGTTCTGGTGCCCACTGGTTGGGTGAATATGAATGCTGCTGTAAGGAAAGTATATATAAAAACTACTCCAGGTTGATGAAAAATACCACAGTATTTCTGAAGCATAACTGAGTCTAAAAGAATTACATACATATCAGAGTATACCTGAAGCAACTAGCGAGATGGATTAGAGATGGGATATGTATTCAAGAATTGATTGACTGTGAATATGTCATCTCCATTTCTAATGAGTCACTTTTCTTGGGTTTCCTTATGTTTTGGGGAAGAACTTTGAGGAAGAACTTGGCTAGAGTATGACTCTTAGAGTTCTTGCACAAGGTTTTAGGTGGGATTTAAGGCATTAAGTAAAGAGACCCCTTTGACTAGAACAAAAGATGCCCACTGGTGTATAAAAATAACATTTTATGTTGAAAATTCAATTTCCCTTAGGAAATAAAAATTGTATAAGTAATAAAACTAGACTTAATTAGAAAAACTGCAAAATAAATGTACCTTCAAAATCTAGAAGAAACTTTAGTCCTATCTTTTAAGTACAGTCATGTACGACATAACAACATTTCCGTCAATGATGGACCACATATACAACAGTGGTCCCATAAGATTATAATACTGTATTTTTACTGTTCTCTTTCTATGTTTAGATATGTTAAGATACACAAATAATTACCATTGTGTTACAATTGCCTACAGTATTCAGTACAGTAACATGCTGTATAGATTTGTAGCCTAGGAGAAATAGGCTATACCATATAGCCTAGGTGTACAATAGGCTACACCACCTGGGCTTGTGTAAGTACACTCTATGATGTTTGCACAATGACAAAATCATATATTTCTCAAAATGTATTCCTGTTAAGTGACACATGACAGTATTAACAGAAAACCTTGCTTTTCAAAACCAGATCTGTCCCAAGAAATTCTGGAATGGTATAACTTATTTGCTATAAGCAAAATCAAGCAACATGGATTTGCTAATTGTTTAGAGAACTGACATCCTTTATGGTATTTAACACAAATTTCTGTTGTAGACACAAATAAGGTATTGGAAGAATGTTCATCTAAAACTTTTAAAAAATCTTTTTAAATCCCCTCCAATTTTGAGGTATTCCCCATATTTTTTTTTCAGGTTAAATTCAGATTTATTAGAAATTTCCTAAACATCTGTACCCCTGTAAGATGTTTAAATAAAAAAAAATTAAATGCATATAGATTTTGATCTAGCAATGCCACTCTTAAGAACTTATTCCCCATCTATTTTTGTGTGGTTTCAATTCCATTCCAGCTATGAAATCTTGCTTAGGCACCAAGAGGTAACTATTTTAACTACATTTTTTTTTAAGTTACAGAGGTTAGGAGATGGAGAGAAATACACTAGATAGCCAAAGGGAGTGGGGTATCTATTTTCTAGCAAGAAGCTGGATTCGGGGAGCTCAAAATAAATTCAAGAAGATGGCTCAATTTTAGTGTACTCTCCAGTAAAATTGGCAACAGGGTTGAGAAAGAACAAAGGGAATAGCTTGTATTCTCCACTGGTTTCTGTAGATAACTGGGGCTCAAAAATTTCAATAGTATTTGCAGCACCTTCTAGTGGAGAAGAAACATTCAAGGCTATATAATCATGGTCACCTAAATCTGGTGAGACATTTGATGGATTCTTCAGATTATCCAAAAGGAGGTCATTAGAATCTTGCAGTCTTTCTCCCAAGTCACTTATCGGCATCTCATCTAACAGGGAAAGCGGGAGATTTTTCATGTATTGTACCACCTGCTTGTCTGTGGAAAGACAGTGATTTGTTACACATGATGTGGGAGGAGAGAAGAAAAAGTATAGTTCACAAGTTTTATGCTGCTAAATGCATCACAGCACAAGATTAGGGTTGTCCCCTCACTCTTCCAAGTTACACTCTCCAAACCGGTTATAGGAGAGGCATCTTACACTCACCTCTGGTCTTAGAAGCTAATATCAGCCTTCCATAATATACCCATTATTTCGATCTTTTTGATGCTTCTATAGAAGAGTAAAGATCTGTGATATAACTATGTCAAAATCTGGTTTTGGATTTAAGAATAGCACTAACTACTATAATATAGATCTTTGCAGGATCTTCTCATAAAAATCTAAGGCTGACTGTTGGGGGCTAGGCTTAGTAAAGAACAAAGGAGCTATTTTCTGAGAAACAACTTCTTTTGGATGTCATGTGAAAAACCCCAACTCTACAGCACATCCCTTTAGTGATTTTCTTTTCATGACTTTTGTCTTAAAATCAGAGACATTATAATATATTCTCCCGTAAGTTTATATAGTAGTTCTCAGGGCTCTTTCATATATTATTTAACATTCACAAGAACCCACAAAGCAAGAAAAGCAGTTATTATTATCCTTAGTTTACATAAGATTACATTTGGGTTCAAAGAGATAAAATGACTTGTCCAAGGGGAGTAGGACATAAGTCTTCTAATCTCTCTACAAATATACTTTTATACCTTTTTTTCCATTGGCTTCAAGTGGAATTATCTTTTCTTCTTCATTTTTCATTAAACTTAGGCACTATATAGAAAGAGAAAACACTGGTATCTTTATCAGCCAACCATTCTGAGAGATGAATTTAAATAATTTAGGTAAAAAACCTATCTCTTGAGAGATTAGCAAAACTGAGGGAAGAATGTTTCCGTTTATTTTATTTTCTAAAGGTTATAGTTTTCTTTACTAACTGCACTTTAGACAAAAGGGAGAAAATCAATTGATAGTGCAGTGAAAGCCAACTGTACAATGTGGGTCCAGTTGTCATTTAGCTTGAACTAATATTGACCAATATTTATCTGCCAAGACAGAAGCAAATGTAGTAAATATTAGATTTAAACCTGAGTGCTTGAACCTGAATGATGGGACTCATCAAGCATGTCTAGTCTGTCTGGCAGAAAGAAAAGGACACTTCTTTCAAAGCATCTTGGCTAAATAATATATCAAGAATCAGTGCCTATCAGGGTCTAGTCCCATTCATTACTTATTGGTCAATGACAAAAAAAAAAATGGTCCCATCTGGAGATCTTTCTCACCTGGAGAAAACAGTTATGGGAAAGTAGAAGGGTTTTATTTTTTTTTTTTGTCTTAAAATGGCAATAGCAATAATAAGCTGTTATTCAGATTATTTTATTATGTTATTATTATTTATAAGCTCAGAGAAAGAAACCTATAAGAATAGTTTGAAAGGCAATTATATGCTAGAAATTAGATATCCTTGCTATTCACAGGAGGTTGAGGAAAGCTTAAAAAAGACCATTCTAAAAAGCAGAAGCCTTGTTCTTTTTGGTCTTCTTACAATTTCTGTCATAATTATGGCCATTTACTATTTTAGTCCAGTCAAAATGCACGATTTATTTGTCTAGCTAAAATCTGGTTACTAATGCAATATTTATATAGTGCATTTAATATTTAGACACTTATACATGCCACAGTCTGAAATGTATAGATTCTCCCTTTAACAAATGTTCTCATTAAAATGTCACCAATAGCCACAAATTTATGGTAAAAAAAAGATGGAGTGAAATACCCTAAGATTGTGGTCCCCAATCCCCAGGCCAAGGAGCAATACTGGTCCATGGCCTGTTAGGAACCAGGCCGCACAGCAGGAGGTGAGTGGCTGGTGAGCCAGTGAAGCTTCATCTGTATTTACAACTGCTCCCCATAGCTCACATCACTGCATAAACTCCACCTCCTGTCAGATCAGCAGTGGCATTCGATTCTCATAGGAGCACGAACCCTACTGTAAACTGCACATGCGCAAGATCTAGGTTGTGTGTTCCTTATGAGAATCTAATGCCTATGATCTGAGGTGGAGCTGAGGTGGTGACGCTAGCAATGGGGGGCAGCTGCAAGTACAGATTATCATTAGCAGAGAGGTTTGACTGCACAATAAATGTAATGTGCTTGAATCATCCTGAAACCATTCCCCATCCCCCTCATCTGTGGAAAACTTGTATTCCATGAAACGGGTCCCTGGTGCCAAAAGATTGGGGACCACTGCCCTAGGATATAAAATAATGTTAAAGAAAACCAAGCAGATGGGTAATGTGGTAATGATAATTATTAATACACTCATATTTTTGGCTGACTGACAAGTCTTTTAAAATACTCCCTTAAATACTCTTCACAGTCCCCTTGGCCACAAGAGGCAAGTTCTCAAGAAAGTCTGTTATTCAACATAGTAACTAAAGTAAAAGCCCACTGAATTGAACATATATTACAGTTTGTTATCATATACACAGGGATAGAATGAGATTCCTCTTTCTATAATTTATAAAGAAAGCAATCGCCAAGAAAATCAACAGTTTATTTAAGGAAAGAACTTGTCAACTATTTTATAAGAAGCCATTTACAAATGTTTGAAGAAATAATTTCTACTTCAATGTGTCTCCGATGTATCTTATAAGATACACCAGATTAGCTACAGTGTACCTTATGTATACACCAAAATAATAAAATATTGAAAAAAATCTTACTAATTAAGATTGAACTTTTCTGTAATTAGTCAACATTAAGGCAGAGAAGAAAAATCATGAGTAAGGTAGTGGGGAGATATAGATGGTATACCTTAAGCGATCCTACTTCATTTACTTAACTGAAAAGTTTTTCTGCTAATAACCTGCTATCAAGGCAATCTTCATCAGTACAGGCATAATACATGGCCTTTCAGCTGGGGTGGTATGTAAAAAGCAATAAAGAATAGTAGAGAAATTGATCTTACATCTATTTCTGCTACAACATCCATATTGAGTAAAGTTTCAGTTTCCTTTGCCATCAAAGTTGGAAGTTCAGAATTGACTGGCTGAAAAAAAAGGAAAGAATTATAAAGAAGGTCCTCTAAATACAACTTAAATTCTAAACCTCTAGTTACCAAGGGAGGAAAGGCTCTTACACAATAGTGAAGGATAATGTGACAAGAAGAGGAACTTTGGATACATGAAAAATCATTATTATATTAAAGCATCACAATTCTGCACAATGGCCAATTTTATATTGACAGTTTTTAAGTGATTAGAGCAAGGGAAAACATTGCATACTAAACAAATTGCAATATTTCAACAGGGAAGAGAGAGAACAACTTCTTCATTTTCACTTCACAAAACCAAGACAGAAAAGCCATATACACTAAATTGGTGGAAAAGCCAAGGTAAAATTCAAGTATTCTTGAATCCCAGGACTAATATTATCCTCAGTGCCAGGTGTCATATACCATTCTTCTTTTGGAATAATCCACATAAATGTAGTAGTCTCAAAAATGAATTGATAGGCTTACCTCACTGACATGATCAGAGTCATAATTCATTTTCTTTCTAGATAGCAATGACTTTAGCTCCACCAGATTAGCTTCAATAGAGTGCATGTGCATCTCATCCCTTAAATGAAAAATGGAGAAGTGGGGAATCAACAAGCTCTGCTGCCAAGCAGGGTGAACATGGATGCAGAAAATGGTAATCTAGCTGCCAGGGGACAATCTTTGAGAAAATAACACAAACATAATAAATTTCACAGATTATGGCAGATCCTTGACCAATAAACAATAAACAATATAGCATTTTCCAGTTATAGATATTTTACTTCCAGACTATAAAGCCTTCTGCTATTCAGAAGATTTCAGTACATAATTCACTGGTTATGATTTAGCCAGAGTGGCCTGCATCCAAGTAACATGCCAGAGTTTTCAATCTGAAGAGGCCCAGAAAAGAAGGATGGAGAAAAAAACACATTAGTTTGTTTGCTAGGAATCCTGAATGGGAAGTACCCTTTGACTCAGGAAAGCTTTTAGGCCAGAGGATGCCTTTTTACCCAGGTGACTCCAGATAAAGATTATAAATCACTTCACTGTCCTCAATTAGAAAAGAGTGAGATATGAGGTACTGCAAAATGTAAATAGCTAATCCAAATGATCTCTAAGATTCTTCCATCTATGAGATTCTATATACTTGCAACCTAGGTTTTGAAATGACTATATTCCTCCCAATGAACAACACTCAGTCTGAATCTCATCAATAGATGAGAGTGGCAGACTTCGGGGAGTGGGGCATATGTCAGTTGGCAGTGCACAAAAACTTGTATATTTTGACTTTATAGTACAGCTCTTGACTGCATTTTATGGCGCCATTCATTAGGAAAAGCAGGTTCTCTGAGGACCCCTTATGGTACTATTGTCAACTATTATTATTTAATCTGATTTCAAGAGCCCCAAATACCAGTAAATTGTTATAAGTCATTACCATAGGGAGCCTTTGGTCTTCCCCATTGGTGTTTTTTGTTTGTTTGTTTATTTTTTGAGACAGAGTCTCACTCTGTTGCCCAGACTAGAGTGCCGTGGCGTCAGCCTAGCTCACAGCAACCTCAAACTCCTGGGCTCAAACAATCCTCCTGCCTCAGCCTCCCAGTAGCTGGGACTACAGGCATGTGTCACCATGCCCGGCTAAGTTTTTCTATATGTTTTTAGTTGGCCAATTAATTTCTTTCTATTTTTAGTAGAGACGGGGTCTCACTCTTGCTCAGGCTGGTTTCGAACTCCTGACCTTGAGTGATCCGCCCACCTCGGCCTCCCAGAGTGCTAGGATTACAGGCGTGAGCCACTGAGCCCGGCCCATAGCTTTCTCAGTGTATCAGAACTTGCAACTCAGCTTTGGTGGCCAACTCAGGCATTTAGTGTTAAAGCTACCCAGAATAATCATCTCAGTTGACAGAGTTTCCATGATCAGATAAGGCTCTGAGATCCAGTGCCCTGAAGAATGATTATTTCATTGCTTAGAGTAGTTCTGAAGTTTGAGACCAGGCTGAGCAAGCTCACAGGGCCCCTTTTTAGGTGTATTTTTCAGAAGACTTCTATGTGAAAAGGTCTATCAAGGCCCACACCTGACCTTTTTCTCCCTGGAATTGGACGATAAATGAGGGTCAGTAGTAGGGAATAATACAAATATAAAATGATAAAGCATGTAAACAGACAAATGTAAGCCACTGCTGATGAAGGTGAAACTCAGACAGACGCCCTTCCTCCACAACATGACACTCAGCATTTTCATGGGTAGAGATTTGCTGATGATAGTGCCTTTCTAGCTCCAATTTAGTAGTATTTCTGCTGAAGCACACACAACCTTCTAATTTCAGGAAGTAAAGACATCTCTTTTTTTGTCTGTAGTTCTGTGCCAAGCAGGTGGTTTTAACCTACTTATAGAGCTAATTTCATATATAAGATGGAGGGGGGATTTACAATACGAATATTTGGCTTTCATTTTCAGAAGGTCACAAAGGGGGAAACACTAAATATATTACCAAAAAGTGCATTTGTGGCATATAAGAAACAACAATAATGTTTGGGAGGGGAGGTGCAAGGAAAATGTTTCTTTAATCACGTCTTGTTCCCCTCATGATAATATTACACTTCGGATTAACAGGTAATTTTCTAACCTCAGAAGAATATGCCTGAAAATCAACATCCAGATTTTGTCAAACACACAAGCCATACATCAGAGTTAAGTTCCCAGTATGAGGCGGTGATCGTAATTTTGTACTTCCCTCCAAAAATTTCTGATTGGTTAAGGTTTCAAAGTGAGTGTAGACTCAATGTTCAACTGTACATCCATGAGTGTAGCAGAGAATTATGCTACCTATCAGCTAGATTTGAGAGACACTAGCTGTATACTTGGATTTCCCTAGCACCATTCTAAATCATGTTTCTGGGCTTCTTAGAAAGTAAAGTGAAAGAGTGGGCAGAGGTACCTTTCAAAGTCTCTATAAGCTCTTGTTAATATAACCCTGACTTTTCTCAGGGATATATCCAAAGTGATTCCCAGACTATGATGAAATTAAAAAATAAACATTTTCTTCAAAAACATGTGGAGGACTCCCTAGGTTAGAGAAGGAAAAGATTGTATACCTGTTCAATATAGTATTACATTGAGTATCTGACTTGTCTTCAGTCAAGATTGGATCATTGACTTGAGAAGGAGAAGATACTAACTCCAAAGAAATATTTTTAGTTTCCTGTCCAAATGATTCCATCGTCATTAGTCCTTGGAAATCTGGTATAACCAAATCCAAATCAATGTCCAGTGAATCTTCACTCATAGGTACATCCTGAACTGAGATTTCGGGTTCTTTTCTGAGAAATAATCAACACAGAAAAATATTAATCCAATGTGTTGCAAGAACTCAAATTATATGGGCTGTAGTATATCCATTAGTTACATAGTATCAGCAGATTTGCAATATTTAGGTCAAGTAACCAATAATGTGACAACAAACCCTCATTTCATTTTATTTAAATATTATATAATGCAATGTCCAAACATTCTGACAAACCAACCATTCAATTACCTTAATTTAATGACAAAATAAAGACTTATCATAGCCAGAATGGCTCTTATAAAAAGGACAGACAGTATCAAGCATTGGTGTGGATGTAGAAAAATAGGAACCCCTACACATTGCTGGAGGAAATGAATGTGAAATGGGATATACACTTTGGAAAAGAGTTTGACAGTTTCTTAAAAAGTAAACATAATTTTCCATTCAATTCTATTCATTTCCAGAAATTCCATTTTTAGGTATCTACCCAAGAGAAATACACAGACATTTCTGCATGAAGATTTTCCTGTGAATGTTCATGGCAGCATAATTCATAATAGCAAAAAAAATTTGGAAAACAACCAAAGTGTCCATTAACTGATAAACAAGTAAAATGTGGTATATCTATACAATGGAATATTATTTGGCAATAAAAAGAATTGAAGTACTGATCCATTCTATACCATAGATGAACTTGAAAACACTATGCTAAGTGAAATAAGCCAGACACAAAAGACCACTTATTGTATTATTCCATTTATATGAAATGTCTAGAATAGTCAAATCTACAGAGACAGAAAGCAGATTAGTTAATGGGCCTTATTGGGGTGATGAAAATATTCTAATATGGTATTATGGTTAAGGTTGCACAACTCAGTAAACCCACTCTAAATCATTGAATTCTACACTTAAAATGAACAAATTTTATTATATATAAATTATATCTCCATAAAGTTTATATATACACATATAAATTTTAGCTATATGTACATATGTGTATATATGTATCTATCATACGTATATTGTTTATCTATTTATTCATATATAGAGAGTTTAGTTTACTATATAGAGTTTATATATAGTTAAGTTTACTATGTAGCATGTATCAAATCACATAGTAATGCAATGGCACCACCAGATTCAGCACTCACAGCTCAAAGCCCAAGTTTCCATTCTGTGGTTTAGGCACTAAATTCTGCCATCTCAATTTTGACTAGGAAAGGAGTAGAATGGGACAACTATTTGCTTTTCATATAAAGGAGGAAGTCTAAAGAGAAGAAAAATGATTCCTGGATTGTTTCTTATATTATTGACCACCTTATATAGGGCTCAGCAAAGAAGGATGAAAAAGCTAAACTACAGCTTAGGAACTAGCATACAGATATAGTAAAGGTTAATTCTTTCATAGGATTAAATGTTTGTTTTCAATAGGATAATTAAGTTAGATAAGTAACCATGTTTTTCCATATTCTTTTTTATTTGATATTTTAGAAAATTGTCAAATATCTGTGACTGTACAGCTTCCCTAAAAGTTGAATTGCTAATTTAGCTTCTAAGGTTCAATGTATGGATGTTCAAATATCATTTATTACCATAGTTTACAATAATCTATTGTGTATTTTGAAATACTTAGAAGAGAATAATTTTTTTTTTTTTTGAGACAGAGTCTCACTTTGTTGCCCGGGCTAGAGTGCCATGGCATCAGCCTAGCTCACAGCAACCTCAACTCCTGGTCTCAAGAGATCCTTCTGCCTCAGCCTCCCAAGTAGCTGGGACTACAGGCATGCGCCACCATGCCCGGCTCATTTTTTTCTATATATATTTTTAGTTGGCCAATTAATTTCTTTCTATTTAGTAGAGACGGGGTCTCGCTCTTGCTCAGGCTGGTTTTGAACTCCTGACCTTGAGCGATCCGCCCACCTCGGCCTCCCAGAGAGCTAGGATTACAGGCGTGAGCCACCGCGCCTGGCCCAGAAGAGAATAATTTAAATGTTTTAATATTTAACATGACGGAAATCCCAATTACACAGATTTGATCTTTACAAATTATATTAATGTATTAAATTATCACATGTACTCTGAAAATATGTTCATCTATTATATATAAATAAAAATAAAATTAAAAATAAATATTTATTATAACATTCTAGATGCCATAAAATCTGCAATCTAGTAACTTCTTTTTCTCTGGTCTCTAGGAAAGCTTTTCTGGTACACTGTTTTTCAGATGTCATTACTATATTCTGTACCTCTGTTCACCTGGTGGCTGTGACAAAAAGAATGCATACATGCCACTCTTCTAGGCCAACACCCAGATAGATGGTTTTCATGCAATTGGCTTTAGCAGGCAATACCTATGCAAAAATTTAATTCAGGAACTGATATTCTGTATTCATACCTCCTCCTCCAAAAATATGACCTTCCCATTGTCTTGTTCCTTAAACACCTTAGTTCCCAGACACAATTGACTCAATGGCTTGCTTCTCTTTGTAATACCCAGGCTCTAGGATAGCCCTACTCATATCTGTAATGATCTTTCCTTTAAACACCCAATCTCTCCCAAAAGATTCTAGCCCCTCAGGCTTCCTTTGAATACTCAAAAGATATTTAATAATATTTTGCCTCCTAAATAATCTTCCACTAGAAAGCTACTACTCTTGCAGTCTCCTTCCCAGATATTCTCTTCCAAAACTCTCATCCTCCCCCACCAGACTTAATGATTCTCCACTTGGCCCTTCTCTCTACTCAAAGAGACATCACTGAGACCTAGATGTTTAAACAAATAACCCTCCTAAAAAGACATCTAGATATCTGCCATGTATAAAACACACTTAAAATGATATTTATTTTCCTATTTTCTTTAGCATGTATAGAAAATCTCAAATTTGCAGATTTACTTTTCCCAAATAGGTACTCCATATTTTATATTAAATTTATAGTATTTGATAATTAAGTTTTTGGTTTTTGTGAATGGAATATCTTTTTTTCCACCACAATTTTCAACTGGCTATTGCTGACATATAGCAAAGGTCTTGATTTTAAACATATATTTTATATTAAGTAAGCTATATGTTAATATCTTATTTCAATAATCATACTACTGTATATATTTTTAATCGGCCAGCTGTCATTGCTTTGTTCTGTAGTTACATGTCAAACTATTAACAGCTATTTTGCAAGTGTGTTTTGGTGGTCATAAGGAGGACTAGGCAAGAATATCGGTGGCAGTACTATTACCACTACTAAGAAATACATGCATAATATATTGACAGGGTGTCAGTAGTGTTATTTTTGTAACTGAAGAAAAGCATTATTTGTTCACTTGAAAATAAGATATGCCCCACATTTTAAGTTAGCTGCAGTCCACATTGTATTTCATTACCAACACACTGCCAACAAGGTTGCTTACCCATCATCTCCACTTGCTTGGTCCACAGATGAAACTAAATTTTTGGATTCATCTTTCAAAGTAGATAAGACACTGTCAAGGACACTTTTATTTCTGTCTTCAAGAAGTGCATAACCATTTTTTAGAATCTCCATCTAAATAGGAGGGTTAGAGGAAATGTGAGTTGATTATGTACTTCTTTATACATCTGGTCTTTCTCAGATCATATTTGATGTAATTTCCATTGAGAATATTTAACAATGGTATAAGAAATAATAGAAACAAGCACTGGAAATTTTACTGATGATAAATGTTCTTCCTTTACCCACCCACCACCATCTTATCTCAGAATCTTACAGCTTCTTTCCTCTTCTCCTCTGGAATATGGAAATACTGACGAGCACATTTGGAAGCTGAAGCTCCAGATGCGACTGGTAATGACCTGTAATGAGACCCACATTTCATTCCTGTTAGCTACCTGAATATTGCAATCGTCAGACAACTCTGTTGTATGGAACTTAAATTTTAATCATTGTTTGTCATAATGGTTTCCATTAGATATAAATGTTTTAGGATCTCAAGCATCAAAGTGGGAAAAGGAAAAGATCCAGAACATTTAAAGGGGAGGTAGTTTATAAGAATTAGTGACAATGTGGAATTGTCCCTATATGTTAGCCTCCTTCTGAGTGTCTACATTAAGACATACTAAAAGCTTGGATTTTTAAATATACATTGGGTCAGATAAAACTAAAGCAAAGACCAAAAGGGGAAATCAGGTTCCTGGGAATAATGTCTGATTCCAGGGCTGGGGCAGGCAAAGTACAAATTGAGCTTGAGGCATTCCTATTATGTCAAAAGTAAATGCTCAAAGGTAATGAGGATATATCTGTCAGTGGATATATTCTAGTAATGGATTGTAATCCTCTGAGTAAAATAAGAATCCATGATTCTATAGTGATACAAATAAATAAACAGGAAAAACTCTTCATTATAGTATAATGTAAAACAAAAACTTAGAAGAATGATGTAACTAGAAAATCACTGTTGTATAACCATTATAGTAATACACGATTTGGTTAAGTCATCAACAGATGCTAAAATGGATGAAATTTTGAAGAACAGAACATTTATATAGACTCAAAGTATCTCCCCACTATTTACTTATTAATTACAGAAAATAAGATAGTAGCTTAAGAGTGGAGAAACTTGGGGGACACAACCTTAAATAAGTGATCATCACAAATAATGAGACAAACTGACATCACTTCTTGGTATTACTCCCCAAAATATTCATACACAGTCTGATTCTACTCATGACACTACACCAAATTCAAATAGAGGGGCATTCTCCAAAAATTACTGGCCTGTAATCTTCAAAAATGTTGAGGTCAAGAATGACAAAGACAGGCTGAGGAACTGTTCCATATTAAAATAGAATTAAGAGACATAAGAACTAAATGCTGTGTATGATCCTGGGTTGAATCTTATATTGGGAACAGGAGAGAAGAATGTGGCTATAAAGAATATCAGGAAGGCAATTGATGAAATTTAAGTATGGAGAAGGGATTCAAAAATAGCATTAAATCAATGCTAAGTTTCCTAATGTTGCTATTGTACAGTAGTTATGTAAGAAAATGTCATTGTTCTTAGGAAATACACATTAAAGTATTTAGGGGTAAATGGGAACCATGTCTGCGACTTACTCTCAAAAGGTTCAGAAAAAAATATGTGTATGCAGAAATCAGAGGCATTCATATATGCCAACAACAGTAAAAGCGAGAACCAAATC
>VBSM01000937.1:3723991-3736349 GCA_008086735.1 Cheirogaleus medius | reverse complement strand
GGCAATATACATAACTGTAATATTTTTACCCTCATAATATGCTGAAATAAAAAAAAATATGTGTACGTGTGTGTGTGTGCATGTATGTGTGGATGTGTGTTTAGGAAGAGGGGTGATAGGGGGAGAAGGGGAAAGGGAGAACACAAATAATAAATAAAACAAAATGTAAAGTTGGAAAATCTTGGGTAAAAGCTATATGGGAATGCTTCATAGCATTCTCATAAATTTTCTATTTTAATTACATCAAAATTTAAAATTACCAAGAAAACCAAAGATGGGAAGAAGGGCCCACTCAAATGGGAGGCAAAGCTCTACAGTCAATGAGTCCATGGCTTTGAATTTTGACTCTATCATGTATTAACTATCTGACTTTGTACAACAGAGTTAAACTTGCCATCACTCATTTTCCTCATCTGTGAAATGAAAATAATATTAGAGCCTATCTAACAGGATTTTTCTGAGAATTAAATGAGATAATTCATGCAAAGCACTTAGTATGGTATCCAGCACACTGTAAGTACTCAATAAACAGTAGCCATTAATTATAACCCATTTGTTCTAAATTGCTTAATCAGGTCAGATGAATCAAGCCAATAATTTACGGCTTTGTGCCTGAAGCACAACTAGATGGTATCCTACAATAAAATACCTTACAATTAGATACTCTGTATTCTAAGGACTTACACAAAATGCTACAAGCTTTGGTTGCAGAAGACCAGTTAGATAGAGCTGGGAACTCCTAGTCATATCAGGAATCATAGGTGAAATGGTTTTGCTTACTCTGGCAAGGCTGATCTCTTGTGTATAAAACCTCTAGGGAAGTTCCATGACTCCTTAACAAGGTGGAGTTGAGGAGTATCTTCCGATTCTAGGAGAATCCCAGGGGAGGTGTAAGAAGGGATCCAGTTCTACTTGGCTCCTTAGAGCTGACTAGAAGACTTAGAATGACTGGTACCTCATAGGCCTACATTAATTTCAATAACACCCCTAGAACCATCTTAAGGATACAGATAGAAGCAACCTACAACCAACAGCCAGCAACTAGGATGCCCCTATTATGATCATGTCAGGGCAAGTTAGCTTGCTATCATTTTAAAAGTATGAAACCAAAAGGAAAAATACTATATATTGAACTGATGATATGTTTGGCTTTCCTTGGTAGGTATATTTTTTATTCTGACATAAAATTTATACATGCTGACTAACTATTCTGACATAAAAGATGAGAATAAGCTTGGAAAGAGAAAGATTATGAGACACAGGAGTAAAGGGGCCTTCTGTAAACAAGAAAGTACTTGGAGTCAATAAATTCACCTTTTTCTATTCATGTCTACTATGTTGTTTTCATTCATCAAACTCAACATAAACTGGAGAATCTGAAAAATAATAGAATATTTTAATTAGGATATCACACTAAATATTTAGAAAAAAAACAATATTAAAGAGGAAGGTTTTAACATCCAACTAGGCACAACTAAAAATTAATATATTTTCTTTTTGCCTTCACAGGACTTTATATTATAATTATTTTATATCTAAGCCAAGAATGTCATAGAATAGCTCTAATCAGTAATTTACAGAAAAGATTACGGAAAAGAATGGATAAGAACCCTTCAAAAGATTGAACCAGTACCTGTGTTAACAGCTGCTGTTGCTCGCAGTACTTCTGTCTTAGATTTGTCATTTCAATCCAAAGGGTTGCATATTCCCTGAAATATTAACAGATTCCCCAAATGAAGCAGGACAGAAAGATGTCTATAGAATTTTGAAGATATAATATCTAATAATATATTGAACTGAGTTAATAGCATTCACGATTTTCTTCATGAGGATTATCCCTCTATTACTCTAACGAAATATTTCAAGCTTAAAATTTAACTACTTTCAATCTTTGTCAGTCAATAGTCCATACAAGTATCACATTAACATTATTGAAAGCACAGACTACCTTAATACTCTTCTAGACTTGAGAATATGAGAATCATTGCAAACCAAGATAATACTAATACAGATTCCTTACTAACAATCACAGGGGTAGAAAAACACTTCATAAAAAGCTGGAAAAACAACTAAATCTCGAGGCCAGTGAGTTTACACCAATATCTGTACTTCCACTGAAGGATATGACAAGAGACACCTTGTGTCAGATTAAGAGACCACAACTTTCTTATATAGAATTAGTTTTAAATGTGATCTAATATAATCCAAGTAAAATATTTGGCTAGAAGAAAACTCAAAAGGCCATCTAGTTAACTATTGACCAACAGGTTTTGGTCTGGTTTACCTATAAAACCAGCCAGAACTCACTGAAGCATCATCAACCACATGATATATAATATATGTATGTTATGGTTAACATTGAACAATAGGCTGATATCCAAAATTAACATGAAGTGTTGGCTCATGGTCAATGTGAATGAAAACCTTGGCTTATATTCAATATTGATGAAAAGGCAAGAAAATACTTCCATTTCCCTCACTCCTTCTGTCTTTTCTCCCTCACTGGATGTGAAAAGTTTAATTTGCTAAGTCAATTGCAAAAGATAGAATCATGAAATTAAGAGTACATTTCCACTTCACTGAAAGATTGGCAGAGGAGTTCAAGTTTAATTTGAATACTGATGAACTTTAGCTGGAACATATACATACATATCTCCTTTAAGGTAAATAATGGGTTAATCACCTTTTTTCACAGGTATTATTGTGCAACTGTTTAACCATTTAAATTTTGCCTGAACAAAAACCTAATATTAGAGGCATTGTATGCTGTATTATTCACTCTGTGGGTCCTTATAAAGCACTGAAAAACATCTGAAAGTATCCATTTTGTGGAGAAAGTTGAAAAAAAAAAGGCCAGAGAAATAAGTCATAGATTATGCTTGGACTTACCAAGAACTAGCAAATAAGCCAGGAATATAGTTCAGAGTACTTAAGTCCAGAACTTATATATTTAACATCTTTTTCTGTTTTTCCAGTTTCAACTGGAAATTGCTATTTGACTATGCATACATACATGGCTGTCTTGGATGGTGGTGATTTTATTTCTGATTTATACAGTGGTCTGTAGTCAGCCAGAGTTATGATCTGAGCCACTGGAACATTAACAGCAGTCCAAACACTAAAGCATTTGATTCAGTGCTGTGGTTTTACTTGAAAGAAGTAAACCTCACTAAAGTGCCATGGAAAACAAGAGTTCAGTTTCTCAACTCAGAAGCAATCATCCTTAAAAACCTTGAGAATAGGCATTGGAAATCCTGATAGCTACTCACTTCTTCAGTTCTGCAAATTTGGCATCCATATTGCTCTGCTTCTCTCTCATCTCTTGCACTTCAGCCATCATTCTCTGGAACTCATCAGGGTAGATTCTGACATCCTCAATTTTCATTGTTGGCACCTAAAATGGAAAAAGAGTATAACTGGGTTGGTTAGAAATTTCACATACCATCTACTCTCTATTATGGTCACTAATGGAAGGGAAAAGAGGCATGACTAATTTAAAACATTAGACTAAAATTAACAAATGTACCTCTATTATAGCACTAAGCAAAGTATGCCTCATATTATATTTATTTCATAATTCTCATCTCTCCCATTAATTTGAAAGCGTTTGGAATATTATAAATATAGTCTCCCATACCCTTCTTCCCAATTCCCAGAACAATACCTTACACATAGTAAGTAGACTTGCAATAAATATTTACTAAATTCAGCATACATTTTTGAATAAATTTTACATGTTAAGTAAGAACTATAAGAGGACTGCAAGGATGAATAAGTCAGAGTTTCTATCCCTAAAGAATTTGAAATATCCTACAGGAAGAATAAAATATGTATACAAAGAACTATAATTCAGTATCAAAAATATGAAAAAAATTTAGATGTGACTTTGACAGGCAGGGAAGTATATTAATTTAGAAACACAACCTCACACACGTCTCGTTCTGTTTAGACTTGAGCTCTGACCCTCTCACCCAGCTCTTTCCTGTTGAAAGTGATTATGAGCAGTGTTGAGGAGGAGGCTTTATCTCACGGATAATCTATAATGTGGTTAATTTTCAGAAACAATTCAAAGTAGACTATATAGTTTCATTTTATAGGTCCATTGGAATAGAAGCATGCTGAACTAGGTGTTTTATAAAATGAAGCACCATGATAGAGTTCTATAGGTTAATGCAGAATAAAGTCTGTAACAATGATGTGGTTCCACAAGTGGTGACTAAACATACTTTAATGATTTGGATCTGCACTGTTTGAGTTTGCCTGTAAGATGCATTATCATTATATTTAATACATCTTTTAAAGTCTTATTCATTCAGAATCTCATGGTATATGCACAATAAAAGTTTTCATTCAAATAGTTAATATAGATAAGAGAAACAATAAAAATAAAACTTTAGCAGAATGAAGCAACACATCACATTATCAATTACTCTAAATTGAAGCTTTATATTGTGATTACTGTGAATAGCCTGGGTCTAACAAGCAAAGAACTATAGACTCTAGGTACCTCAAGTTGAAACTTGGGAAATATAAATAGAGACTTCCAACTTGTTTTTACCTGTTGTAAAGGTGTCTGAGGAGTAAGCTGAACTGTCAACGATCCCTCACGGAGTTAACAGATCAAGAGAGAAGGATAGATATTTAGACATGAAAACATGACTATGAAAAGCTGTATATGATAAATGGCAAATGAGCAGCACAGATAATAAATTTTATCAGCATTCAGAAGAGAAAGACATCACATTTGAAATGAACCAGATGTCTGTTTTGATTCTGTGATAAAAAAGAAATTGCTTGTCATCTATTTAGTCCAGCACCTGGTCATCTCTTTTGTGGATGGCATGTACCATTTCCCAAATATTCACTAAGCCAACAAGCCATACAATACTAGAAAAATTATTTGAAATTTTTGTTTTTTTCCATAAGAAAATAGAAGAAAAATCTGGTATCTCTTTTAATATACCACAATTGTCATTTCACTAACTAATGGGATATGAGACCTATTGTTGCCTATGTAGAAGCTTTAAACTCAAATTAAATAGTGGCCAGTTCATACATCTAAATTTTAATCTTAATGAAATCAAAAAGATGATGTGCTAAGTAGACTCAGACATGTCTGTATTTAGCTCCTTTCTAAATGAGAATGATACTGATTCGTCCTAGTTTAGCTTTCTCCTTCATTCTTTTATTTCACATAATGGGGAGGGTCATTCCAAGGTCACCACAACTAAAATATAGACCATAATGCTATGGTATTATGAAAAAAGTACCATGCGAACCAAGTTTGATCTATTCTAGTGGTTCTTAATCATCAGTCTTAGGACCCTTTTACATTCTTAAAACATTTTAGGAACCCAAAGAGCGTCTGTTTATATGGGTTATATCTATCAATATTTACCATGTTAGAATTTAAAACTGATAAAATTTTAAATATTTATTAATTTATTTAAAATTACAATAATATGCACATTGCATATTAACATTAGAATGATGACATCATTGTATATCATGTATCCTCAGGAAAATTCCACTGTAGTCATGAAAGAATAAAGAGTGAAAAAGCAAATAATGTCTTAGTATTATTATGAAAATAGTTTTGACCTCACAGGTTCTCTGAAAATGTCTCGAGATCTCAAATCATGCCTTGAGAACCATTGGTCTAAGAGATATTCCAAATATTTCTGGTTTTGCTTTTTGTCTTGAGCTTCCAGTGTACAGACATCATCTGTATATAAGGTTCATGCAAAATATCAACACACATAGATATCTCATAAGTGAGAAACTGAGTTAGTATTTTATATTCTGCCTTGACTTGTAAGAAGCTCTGGGTGTAAGCAGGTAGGTTCAGCAGATATTTTTCTCATTAAGAAAAATATCAAAATAAAGTTATTACTTCATAATTTATCCTAATCTCACGTGCCTACTTCCTAAAATGGGCATATATCCCATCTTCATAGTAAAAAGGTACAAAAGTAATTAAAACATGCCTTAGGAAGGGTGGTCATAAGTATTTAAATAAATTGATATCTAAAGGCCATCTTTCTGGAGAACTAGAAAATGTACCTAGCAAATGAGTTTCCAGTTGCCAAATTCCAAGTGCCAACAACTTGACCCTTAAAACTTAGATTGTAAAATGTTTAGATCAAGGAAAGACAGGCTATAGCCCAAAATGCTACGAAAAAAATGTGTGGCAATAGCTCCCCTACCTTGCGCTTAATATTTTCCAAAAGGCCATATTCCCCCTTTTTGAAGAATGGATGTTGAAATTCCATAGCTACTTTCTTCACCTGGCCAGTCGTTCTGCTATCCAATGTAATCACCTTTCGGAAACCATCTAGCAAAAAAGCCAAAAACAAAACAACAATACAAAGAAAAAGGTAATAAAATAGACTGACAGGAGAGCTAAAATGATCAGAATAAAGAGACAATACTGCAAAATATTTGACTGCTACAAAGTACTGAATTGGTACATAATAATAGCCTAATTTCAAACTTGGAAACTGAGATATCGATAACTCATTTTACTATTTTTATAGAACTTATAAATGATTCTAAGGTACTAATGGGAAAGCATGTACAGTTGAAATATATATATAATCCTTAATCCTTATTTTAACCAATAACTTCAAATTTCTGCAACATCCACTATATCTTGCCCAAGGATTATGGGGTGAGAGAAAAATAAACTGATATGAAGCTTATCTCTTGTTAGTTTTTTGGAAAAGACTCAAAGGAAGGCAGTATGAGAAGGGAGAAGAAACAAAGGGACTTGGAGAGATAACAAATTAGATAATTTGCAGCTGAATAATCAAGAAGTGGAGGGATTGCATATGTGTGTGTATGTATTTTTGATGTAAGAAAAACTGCTACAACCATGACTATATAACTAATCCAGAGGAGGCAAAGTAAGAACCAATAAGATATACTTTTTAAGAAAAGCAGAACTGCCACTTTTCAGGTGCAATCTGGTGTACTGATTAATAGGGAGTTGGGAAAGGATGGCAATGATAGCATAATGAGGTACTTTGAATTATTTGTTTAAACTAGGTATGGCTTACCCATCCTGTTCCTTTAAGCTCATGTAAGAATCTGGATTTATGAATACACAGATTCATAGTTCAGAGAAACTGAGCAAGGAAAGAAGAAAAGTATACTAGTAACTGTTAGTCAGAGTGTATGTGTGTGTGTGTGTGTGTGTGTGTATGTGTGTATACAAAAATACTGTTTCTTAAACATTATCATTTCATCATGTATTAAGAAGTCTAACTTTCCCTATGTGCTTCCCCTCAGGAGGCAGTAGTTTCCAAAGATATCTGGAGAGATTCTGTCCTATTCCAGTTCAAGTAGTATTTTTTTTTGTTTTTGTAAATGCCCTGATGAAGATGTGAATCACATCCTTTATAGAACCATAGTCTAGCAACAATACTTGGCATAGAAGTCTCATTCTTGGGCTTGAAATACCACTCAAAACTGCTTTGCTGGGTAGCAAAATGGAACTTCTTATTCGATATTTGAAACACAAGTCTGAAGAATTATTAAAATTTATGCTTTTAAATTGTTTGTCCTAGCTTTCAGAATTTTATAATTAAAAGATCAGCATAATTTAAGGGATAGAATAATAAACTCCTTCATAGTCTCCACTGTCTAGCATTAGGTATTTCAATGTATCTTTCTAGGGAGAAATCTACAGCTGAATTTAACCAAAGGCAACTTCAACTTTATAATTACTTCCTTTGAAATATTAGACTCTAGGCATTCATATGTCAATTCATTTAAGTAGTGATTATTTTCATTCTGTGGCCTAATTAGCCTCTATTTCCTGGTTAACTTGGAACAATAAATAAAATGTTCTTGCTATGGAAAAATCCGCAAATCAGACTACATTATTTCTGTCTTGAAATCCCTCCACTGACTAAACTGGATATGGGAGGAAAACAGAATTTTTTTCCTTAATCTTTTTTAAGTGCTGTATCACTGTATATTTTCCCCTTATTTTTCTTTAGTTAAGTTTCCCCCTTTTAATCCCTAGCCATGAGCCCCACTATCCTCTCTGCATTCATTTGAACTATTAATACCTTGTATACAATATTTTAAACACCATCCCACTATCTAAAAGAGTGAGAAATCCAAAGAGTTCCAGGCTGGAAAACGGCAGAGTAAAGGTGACCTCCTTGCTTCCCGCTCCCAGAGAAAGAGGTGTAGAACTTGGCCTGCTATGCACGAGTGGATCACTACCCCGCAAGAACAGCATTGTGGAATGGCAGAGAAACAGTGTGGGACACACAACACACGTAAAAAAAAGGTGAATGGGAGATAGGATCACGAGGTCTGCAGAATGCAAGAGAAACAATAGAGATTAGAGCGTGGGACAGCTGTGCTGGCCTGGCCAGCAAGTGAAGTGGTATCAGACCCACAGGAGACCTTCTTGCTTCCCCACTGACCTCCACACCCACTCAGACAGGGACCTGCCTAAAGTTGGTGCAAAATCGTGACATGAGATGTGGGGCTCTGTGGAGAGGGGACAATAGCGGGAAGCATTTTGAACTCCCCGGAGCTCTGTGCCAGGACTGCACTGCATCGGGGAGGGACTGGTCTGAGCTACCACTAGAGGGAATTAGGAGACAGGCACCTGGCCTCTGGTGGTCAGTGGAACCAGAACAACAGAGGTGAACACTAAAAAGGGCACTCTATCTCGGAAACCGCTGTGGGTGAATAGGCCCACTCAGGGTGGGTCAGAAAGAGCAAGAGCTCCTGCTGGACAGGCACAAGATTGTTGGAGAGCGACAAAAAAGAGACAACTGGCCATCCTGATGACTCAGCTCCCCAATCCAGCACCTGCCAACTCCTGAACAGTCACCCTCAGTGCTAGTGCTCTGCGGACGGGTGGTTGCTATTTTGGGGGTCCACAACCCAGATGCTGTGCTGCACTATGGTGTTGGGCAGCACCCTTCCCCCAGTCCAGGGACTCTCACGACAAGCTCCATCATTTCACGACCTACGGTCAACTACCTAGGACCGTTTTGATGGGTGAATTCTGAATACTTCCCTAGTCGTGGGAGGCCAACACCTGCAGGACTTGCAGACACTGGGGCACTGAGTGGACTGGGGCACCACCCCTTCCCCTAGCAAGCAACTTTCACACTTAAAGTGGTAGGCTCCACCCCAGGAGGTAGGGAGACACAAGAAAAGCCACTTTCCCTGTGAAACTGGTGTGAATCTGCGGGGCCTTGGCGCAGATCAACAGTTGACAGCCCAATGACTCTGCTCATCAGAGCAGCTTAGGTCATTCAGTAGGATCATAACTCGGGGGCTGGATTTCCACATCCAGCAGGCTGCCAACAGTGGGGTTCACAGTAAGGGAAGGAAAATACTAGCAAGAGGCCACAGCAGGTACACCAAGTAACCCCTCCCATCAGGAGCAGCCTCCCAACTGTGGTAGAAGAAACCTGAACAACATATTAGTGGCTCCCCCTAGCAGCAGATCAAGCAACCATAGAAGCATACGCATCCAGGCTGGTAGGCAGCAGCTGCAATCTGCCTTGCACTTAAACAACACCTACTGGTGCAGAGTATAAACAGGGCATGTCATTTTCCAAACGAAAATTGAAAGGTGGGAAGCAACAGGTGATCCAGATGGAAAGGAATCAGCCAAAGAACTCTGGAAATATAAAGAATCAAACAGAAAGCACAGCCCCAAAGGGGAACACCAGCTCTCTAGCAATAGACATTAACCAAATTCAAAACACTAAAATGACAGAAGAATTTTGAACATGGATTGTAAGAAAACTCAGTGATATGCAAGACAAAATGGATAACCAACACAAAGAAACCACAAAAAAATTTCAGGACGTGGAAGAGAAATTCACTAAAGAAATTGAACTAAAAAAAAAAAAAAAAAGAAAATCAAACCGAACTCCTGGACATGAAGAATTTATTCAAGGAACTACAAAACACAGTGGAAAGCCTCCAGAACAGGGTAGATCAAACAGAAGAAACAATCTCAGGGAATGAAGATAACATTTTTCAATTAAATAAGTCAGTCACAGAGATAGAGCAGAGAAATAAGAGAAAAGAGCAAAGCCTACAAGAAATGTGGCACTAAATGGAGAAGCCTAACGTGAAAGTTATAGGCATCCCTGAGGGTGAAGAAGATAATACACACTGTTCCATAAGCTATTTGAGGATATAATAGAGGAAAATTTCCCAGGCCTTGCTAAAAATCTAGATATTCAGGTACAAGAAGCTCAAAGGACTCCAAAGACACCATGACACACAGTCATCAGACTGATCAAAATAACCACCAAAGAGGCCCTCCTATGAGCTGTTAGGCAAAAGAAGCAGGTAACATATGAGGAAAGCCCATCCAAATAACGCCAGACTTCTCAACTGAAACTATACAATCAAGAAGAGACTGAGGCACCATTCTCACTCTTCTCAAACAGAATAATGCCCAGCCTAGAATCTTGTACCCTGCAAAACTAAGTTTTGTATATGAAGGAGAAATAAAGATATTCTCAGATAAGAAAAGACTGAGGGAATTCACCAAGACAAGACCTGCCCTCCAGGAAGTACTCAAAACAGTGTTACACACAGATTAGCAAAATAAACACTCACAAATGTAAAATCGCCCAAAAGCTAAAGGTCAAAAGCCAGATAGCACAATGACTCAAGAGAGAAAACAAACCAACAGAGTTCAACTCAACAAGATGAACAGAAATGTGGCCCACTTATCAATTCTCTCAATAAATGTGAATTCCCTGAACTGCCCACTAAAGAGACATAGGCTGGACGAATAGATAAATATACACAAGCCAAGTATCTGCTGTCTTCAGAAAACACATCTAAACTACAAGGATGCATTCAGACGCAAGGTGACAGGGTAAAAAACAATATTTTAAGCAAATGGAAGCCAAAATAAGGCCGGTGTGGCGGTTTTGATTTCAGATAACTTAGTCTTTAAATCAACAAAAGTAATGAAAGACAAAGAGGATCACTATATAATGGTGAAGGATACAGTCCAACAAGAAGACATAACAATTATAAATATGTATGCACCCATCAGGTGCACCCAGATTCATAAAGCAAATCCTGCTTGATCTAAACAAAAGGATATACAGCAACACCATAATAGCCAGAGACTTCAAGACTCCTCTGACAGCACAGGACAGATCCTCCAAACAGAAAATAAACAAAGAAACAATGGACTTAAACAGAACTCTAGAACAAATGGGCCTGACTGACATTTACAGAACATTCTACACAAAACCACTGAATATACATTTTTCCCATCAGCTCATTGGACATTCTCTCAGATTGACCATATCCTAGGACACAAAGCATGTCTCAAAAATTAAAAAAAATATAAATTATACCATGCATCTTCTCAGACCACAGGGGAATAAAATTATAAATGAACTCCAACAGAAACTCTCATCTCTACACAAAGTCATGGAAACTAAATAACCTTCTGCTGAACGATTATTTCATTAATGAGGAAATCAAGATGAAAATCAAAAGATTCTTTGAACTAAATGACAAAGGAGATACAAGTTTTCAAATCTTTGGGACACAACTAAAGTAGTCCTGAGAGGAAAATTTATTTACATAAATGCCTACATAAAAAGACAGAAAGATCACATATAAACAATCAAAGAAATTGTCTCCAGTAACTGGAAAAGGAAGAGCAGACCGACCACAAACCCAGCAGAAGACATGAAATAACTAAGATCAGAGCAAAAAAAACTGAAATTGATAAAAAAAGCTATACAAAAGATTAACAAAACAAAAAGTTGGTTCTTTGAAAAAATAAACAAAATTGACACACCTTTGTATAAATTAATGACAAGCAGAAAAGAAAGAACTCTAATAAGTTGTCTCAGGAATGAAACAGGAGAAATTACAGCTAATGCCATGGAGATACAAAATATCATGCATGAATACTGTAAAAACCTCTATGCACATAAACTAGAAAATCTGGAGGAAATGGACAAATTCTTAGAAACACACAGCCTCCCTAGGCTCAATCAGGAAGAAAAAGAATTCTTGAAGAGACCTATATCAAGTACTGAAATTGAAACAGCAATAAAAAACCTTCCTTAAAAGAAAAGTCCTGGACCAGATGGTTTCACACCAAATTCTACCAGATCTACAAAGAAGAACGGGTGCCTATCCTGCAGAAAGTATTCCACAACACTGAGAAGGAAAGAATCCTCCCCAATACATTTAATGAAGCCAACATAACCCTGATACCCAAACCAGGAAAGTATGCAACAAGAAAAGACAACTACAGACCAATATCCCTTACGAATATAGATGCGAAAATCCTAAATAAAATTTTAGCAAATAGAATTCAGCAGCA
>VBSM01000937.1:3691895-3712068 GCA_008086735.1 Cheirogaleus medius | reverse complement strand
AAAAAAAAAAAAAAAAAACTCGCATCACAAAGTGATGTATAAAGTAAACTGCTTCCTAAACTAACCAATAGCTTGATTTGGGGAGACAACAGAACTCTTGTAGGTTTATCCTCTATAGACAAACTAAAAAAATTCAACTTGATTTAATTAGTATTTTTCTTGTATCTTTCAACTTCTTAATTTGAAGTCCAAAGCTATAGGTATATGAGGTGATTGATGAGGTAAAGTGGATTGAAAATTTAGTTACTGGCCAGGCACGGTGGCTCATGCCTGTAATGCTAGCACTCTGAGAGGCTGAGGCAGGAGGATCGCTTGAAGTCAGGAGTTTGAGACCACCCTGAGCAAGAGCAAGACCCTGTCTCTACTTTTAAAAAAATTTAAAAAGGTTAGTTTCTACTCCCAATGCACTTTTAATGTAATAAGAGGCATAAAAACAATCCATAAATAACCATAATACATGGATGAATAAAATCAGTGAGGTACAGAGAAAGCATTTGAAATTCTTAAAGGAAGAAGAAATCTAATGTCTAACTTGGGCAGATTTTTCTTCACTGAGGAGGTAGGATTTGAGGAATTTTAGAAGTTGGTTAGGATTTCAATAAGGAAAATATAGGTATAATCAGAGAGCAGCAAGCAATCTAATTTGGCTGGTACATAGAATACATGTAGGGAAGTAAAAAGATCAGGAATTTTTTGAGGAGTTTTTCTGTGATGAGGAGAGAAAAGGGGTGGTAGATCGAGGGGGCAGTGATATCAAGAGAAAATAAATTATGATGAGAAATAATGGCATGTTTGTATGCTGATAGAGAAAGAGTTAAGGAAAATTGATTATACAGGAGAGAGAGAAAAGTTTCTGGAGAAATGTCCTTAAGAAGAAGAGAAAATGAGATTGAGCATACACGTCGAGGGGTGTGCTCATCTAGTAGCACAGCAGGTCATCTATAGTAACAGGAGGTAAGGCAGAGTAAATAGAAACTGATAACTAACAGTTGGATAGATGTGGTGTGGGATATTATAAAAATTCTATTTGCCCATTTATTTACTCAGTAAAACAAACAGCAAACAAAGTAATTGGCTGAGAGTAAGGCTGGGGGTGAAGGTGCTGGAATTCTGAGAAAAGAAGGCATAAAAGTCGTCTATGAAAGTTAGTGAATGAACTAGAGGAAAATGTAGTGTTATTGCCAGGTGGCTTTAAAGACCCAACTGATGTTAGTTATCATAATTTTGAAGTGAAACTACCCATCCATCATGGTTGTGTATTTTTATACAGCTACATTCAGCTGTGCAGGGAGAGGCATGGAGTAGATAAAGGGTTGGAATTGACTAGGGTTAGGATTGCCTAGTGAATATGAAAAAGTAAAAAACAAAAACAAGTGGGGTGAGGGATTTAAGGGTCTATGCAAAGAAAAGATTGTTATTGATTATAGAATTTAGGTGGGAAAGGGGAAGTGAGGACATAAGGGAGAAGAAGGACAGTGAAAAGGCAGTGGAACCAATGGGGATGCAGTTATACTTGGTGTGTTTTCCATCAGCACTGGATAATATAAATTAAATAGTGTATTTATTTATGTCATCCTAAAGTTAATAAGGTTAAATAACAAAACTGAATTTCACACACATCTTAACCTTCCTTGTATAATTCCAACTTTAAAAAATGGTAACCCAATGTACATGAATCCCATATTGGTATGAATAAATGAATGACTGAATAAAGGAATTAGAGAGAAGAGACACATTTTTACAGAAGAATTTAAAATAAATTTATGTAGGTATACTGCCATCCCGGAGGTGGAGCCTAATTCAACCCCCACTAACCACTTTGAGTATGGTCTGGACTTAGTGACTTACTTTCAAAGAATAGAACATGGAAAGGTGAAGAGTAACTTTACAGGGGATAAACCTGAAAGACACTACCTCAGCCAGGTGATCAAGGTTAACATCACCAGTGGTAAATAATGTTGACAGCATGTATCCCTGGATGTGATGTGATGAAGCCAACACTTCACCTCTGTGGTATTCTTCCCCCAAATCTATAACTTAATTTAATCATGATATAAACATTTGGTAAATCCAAATTAAAGAACATTGAGGAACATCTTCAAAACCGTCAGTGTCACAAAGAACGAGAAAAGACTGAGAAGTTGGCACAGATGTAAACTGTGCCCACCATGGCCAATTTCACTCTGTGACCAAATCACTGAATGCAAAGTTAGGGGATGAATGAAACTGGTTTTCATGAGTTCTTCTGAACAGAATCAGCCCACTCCAGTGTACCACTGTCGATGAAGCATGAGTGCTTCAACATACACATTTACATGTCACATAGGGCAAAAATCATACAAAGCATAAAGAGCAACTTTTGTCTATCATGTGTAAATGTATCATAACATTTCAATAGATCTTGTTGTGAAAAGGCTCACTGATTGTAAAGAGGCTTACTTAAACTTTAATGCTTTAAATCAATAATATATTTTCTTCAACTTTTTATTATAAAATGTTTTAAGCATACAGAAAAGTTGAACATTTATATCTTTATCACATAGAGTCTATAATTAACTTTTCACTGTATTAGCTTTATATCAAACCTCTCTATACATTAATCCATCTTAATTTTTGAATGTTTTCCAAAGATGCAGACATCAGCACACTTCACATTTAAACACTTCAGCATGCATATCATTAACTTGGAGTTTGTTATTCGCTTTAAAGTTTTTTAGGAAAAAATTAGATAAAATTTACATTTAGCAAAATGAACAAGCCTTAAATATACATTCAATGAGTTTTGGCAAATGCGTATGCCTGTAACCCAAACCTCATCAAGATGTGGACTATTAGCATTTCCTGAAAAAGTTTCCTCACTCGCTTTTCTACTCAAACCTGGCCCCTTAACAGAAGTATCTACTGTTTTGATTTTCTTTAACCATAGATTATCAACATGGCATTTACAAAAAAATATGTTCCTAAGCTTTAAGAATTGGAATTAATTTTTTTAAAAAGGCAATAGAAATGGAGAAATGGATCAGGAAAGAATGAAATGTAATGGAAAATAGTGCTGTGTTGTGTAAACACACATTTTTCAAAAACTATTAGTTAAGTCATGAAGCTTCAAAGGCTCATGTTTCTCTTCAATTATGTTAAAAACGTCTTGTGCAACTAAAACCAATGGTTTCTTGCTTTCATATTTTTCTCAGAGTAGTTGTTTAATAAATATGAGCAACTAGTATAAGGGTCTATACTTCACAATAAAGAATATCACATATCTATATAGAGTTTTATCATTTACAAAGAATTTTCATATACATTCCTTCACAAATGCTTAGGCTGAAGCCATCTGGGCAGATGCATAGTCATGAAAACCTCAGAGAAAGTCAGTAAAGGACTCAATTTTTCCAAACTCTCTGAGCACACTTGTTTATTTCCATATTAAATAGTTTGCCTCAAGAGTTCTTACCTTTTAGCCATACGTATAAAATAATTATAAATTAAATGATATGACATCCAGGATTTGCTTCAAAATAATTATAGGGGAAATAGGAAATAACAAAGGTCATTAGCTGATCATTACTGAAGTTTCCTATGGATACTTGGCAGTTCATTGTACAACTCATTCTATATTTGTGTATGTTTGGGTTTTTTAAAAAAATAATAGAAAGTTAAAGAAAAAGTTTTATCCCAATTTACATAGATACTTTGCAAAGGTGAGTATCACCAGTTAGAAAATTGGCCACATCTCCCTTTTAACAGATCCTACAGGGTTCTGTGAGTCCCGATCAGGGTGAGTAGAGGCTAGTACAAATCAGAATCCTTGCACACTGTCTGAGCAAGCACATGGTTGCCTGATTGGGTAACGTGCAAACTTCTGTAGCCCCAGCTCACTGGGCGGGAAGAAGCTGACAATGCCTGGCGAGGCGTGAGGTCCACCACAAGAAAATTCTCTAAGAACCTGTGAGAAAAGCTAGCCTTGCTAAAAGCATACAAGACACTCAATTTAGGTCGGCTTGGCAAGAAAGCTCCCATTATTTAAGAAAAAAAAAAAACAGAAAAAGTAACTTGTAGTCTGAGAAAGGCAGAGCGCGTTGCTCACTAGTGTGTGTCCAGACAGTTTCATTGTGAAGAGTTCCTCTTCTGTGTGAGATACCTTTTACTCATATGCCACGTGCTTAGCAATTGTGACGAGAATATACGCAGAAAACAAGGCTAGCTTTTGTGGGGAACCATAGGGAAAGCCATGAGGTGAGACTGCCATATTGAGAGGAAACTGAATCTGTGCGCCAAAGGAGTGTAAGGTAGGGAAAAGTTCCTCTGCCTCTCTGACTGACTCGGCACCAAATCTTCCCACATCTGTGGGATTACCTTTCCTGAGTCCGCATCCCTCTCCTCATATTCATTCCTCTCCCTACCCAGGCCTTTACCTCATTCCAGCCGATCACATCGTCCAAGACAGTGTCGTCCACTAACGCCCACAGCTTGGCGAGAAAGCCAGGAACGGCTAAACTGCAGGCTGTTTCCATGGTTCTGAGTGCTAGACCACGAGGAAGGCAAAGGCAGTGGCAACAGCAATGGTATTGGCTACCACTTTACTTGAGAGAACACGACAGGTCAAGGCAAGGAGTAGCCTGACTAAAAGCCAGTTAAGTCTTTCCCCACTTGGGGGCGGTGCCTGATTGCCCAAAGGTTAAACCTCATTGGCTGATTAAGCTGTGGTGATTTCGAAGCCCAACTGCCACGTGACTGTTACGTAACTTTGGGTAGAGGGCAACTTTTAAAGGGGCAGGGAAATATAGCTATGAGGAAACTTGTGTGCCGGGCATGAGTTTTGACATTGCTTTTCTGTTTGTTCCTTCTCTAGCTCTCAGTACACAAGCAATGAGCAGGAACCACTTAAGCTTTTTTGAACCCCCTCGTTCTCCTTACTGGTGGTTAGCAACTTATGGGTATGTCAATGCAAGGAACGGCATTACATGACGTGGGTCATAACTTTACACTGCACAGGGAATCACATTGTATGGCGTGGGTTATGAGCTGGCACGCAAGGGGCATGGTACTTCACTAGCTTAGCATCACATTAGCTTGATGTTGCATGTATCTTGGTATTGAACTTAATGGCATTACGAAGTGTTGCATTGCAAAGCATGGTTTAAACTATTTCTCAGAAGAGATCGTGAGCATTCATGGCATACATTTTTCTCAGGAAGAAAGACTTCTGGAAGTGGGATATGAGGAGAGAGGCCTTCCCCTCCTCCTAGTGGTAAGATTGGGAAGAAGGAAATCGATGAGAAAGGAACTTGGGTAAAAAAGCCTAGTGTTTTTCATTTCTTATTTCTTTTTTCATTAGAAAATATTGGGTGGTTAAAATGCTATTTGTTCTATGAAGTCTTCTTGGATCTCCCTGATTGGTTCTGAAATTTGTCACTCCCTCCCTTATAGAGCTAACATTAATAATAATACGAATAATAAAAAAGTAGTAGGAGTTTTCTCACTTATATATTGCTTGGATTTTAGTAACTTGTAGGCACGCATTCATACAATGTTAGAGGTGGAAGGGAACTTAAGGCTCAGTTCTCTCAGTTTTAAGGGGAGATAATTGAGGCCCAGCGCCTAATTTTGTTGACTAACTAGTAAATTGATTAAGGGTAGGCAGTGTGCCTCATTTTAAAAAATAAATTGTCATTCTTGAATGAAAATTGAGTTACTAATTCCTGAGTGTTAATTAAAATTTGGAAAGAGATTGATATTTAGATTGAGATATATTTTCCCTTTTTTGTACTTTTTATGCAATATTTATTATTATTTAATCTTTATCCCTCACTGTTCTTTGACCAATACTATTTTTTTTGAACTCCTGATCTTGAACGATCCGCCCGCCTCAGCCTCCCAAAGTGCTGGGATTACAGGCGTGAGCCACGGCGCCCGGCCTGACCAATACTATTTGTTCAGTTGAATTGCCTTACTTATTTCTCAAAATCTTTTCAAATGAACTAAAAAGTTATATATAAATTAATACCTTTCCTTTTTTGTGTCAATGGTTTAGTGATCTCTAATAATATAACTGGTTGAACTTAAAGGTCTCATAACTTCTCATGATTCCTTGCCTGAGAGTTTCATTTCTCTTTAATTTCTTCCTACCTCCTCATCTGCTTTCCTTTTTCTATGTCCCACCCACCTATCATTCAAAAATAAGCCAAGGAAGGCTTTGTAGGCCTTCTTTCATTCCAGCCTTCCCTAGTCTTGGCCTTCTCAAAGGGAAGCTCTACCAGACAATTAGCATTTTCATCATGTAGCATTGGATTATTTGTTTTTGCTAATAATATAGATTTTTATATCAATAAATAATTCTTATATATGATAGTGCTTCATTTGTGAATTATTTCTCAAGTTCATGTCTTCACTCTCTAACTGGATTATAAACTTGTTAAAATCAAGACTATTTCATATAATATACCTTTTTGACATCTCCTTATAGCATAGGGCTAGGTACATAGTAGGTGCTCAATAAATATTTGTTGACTGAACAGTACTCTCTAGGCCATCCCTTTCCAGCAATACTTCTCTATGTTCAGTGATATTGGGATTGTTTCCAAACTGGTCTTTCTACCTCTATATTTTCTTCTCAAGACCATCCTATATATTTCTGCCAGATATAATTCCTCTGCTCAGAAAAATATGGTGGTTTTCCATTGTCTACAATATAAAGTTCATATTCCTCAGCATGGCATTCAATTCTCTCTTCACAGTGATCTAAATTTTCATTTCCTGCCTTAGCACCTACTATATCCCTTCACATAATCTGTGAACCAGCCAAAAGGAAACACACACACACACACACATTCCCCTCGGTGTATACTCTGAGTTTTAAGTATAGTCAGTCCTACATATCCACTAGCTCCACATCTATGAATACAACCAACCACAGATTTAAAATATTAAAAAACACAACAAAAATAACAACGTGACAATAAAAATAATACAAATTAAAAAACAATACATTATAATAACTACATAGCATTTACATTGTATTAGGTACTATAAGTAATGTAGAGAGGATTTAAAATATGCAGGAGGATATACATAGGTTAGGTTATATGCAAATACTATGCCATTTTATATAAGGGACTTGAACATCCACAGATTTTGGTGTCTGTGAAGGATCCTGGAACCAACCCCTACAGATACCAAGGGACAACATAGGGGAAAGATCACTAGATTTGTATTTATAAAAATTATTCTGGTTTCATAGCAGAAAATGTATTTCAGGAGGGGTTTCAAGACTTTAGACAGGAAGCCTAGTTAGGAGATTGTGACAACAGTTCAGGTGAAAGATGATGGCATCTTAAACCAGTGGTAGCACACAAGATGAGGAGAAGTAATCCAAGTCTAGAAATATTTAGGAGGAAGGATTGACAGAGCTAGATGATTGAGCAGATGTGAGAAGTAAGGGAAAGGGGAGTATCAAGTCAAGAATGACTCCTGGTTCTCCGGAGTGAGTGGAGGGTGATACAATTCACTGAGATAGAGACTGCAGTGAAAAGCTATATTGTGTGAGGGAGCTGAGGGGATGATGGATGCAGAAATGGAACCTTGAGTCTTGAGTGTTTGTGGGACATTTAAGTAAGAACGTCTGGTATTTGTATCTTGAAGCTCCGGAAAGACATTGAGGTGGGGATATAAATTAAGGAGTCCTCAGCATGGTACAGGAAACCATGGCAGTGGATGAGCTTGCCCAAAGAGGGTGAATAGTAAGAGAAAGAGGTTTAGGAGAGAGCCAATGTCTGAAATCAACCTTTGAGGATGGAGGTAGAAGGAAAACTAAGATAGTGCAATGTCACAGAAGCCACTGGGTGAGTGCATCAAGAGTTAAGGAGTGAATGACAGGGCCAGGCGCAGTGGCTCACGCCTGTAATCCTAGCACTCTGGGAGGCCGAGACGGGTGGATCGCTTGAGCTCAGGAGTTCAAGACCAGCCTGAGCAAGAGCGAGACCCCGTCTCTACTAAAAAAATAGAAATTATCTGGACAACTAAAAATATATATATATAAAAAATTAGCTGGGCATGGTGGCACATGCCTGTAGTCCCAGCTACTCGGGAGGCTGAGGCAGAAGGATTGCCTGAGCCCAGGAGTTTGAGGTTGCTGTGAGCTGGGCTGATGCCACAGCACTCTAGCCTGGGCAACAGAGTGAGACTCTGTCTCAAAAGTAAACTAAAATAAAATAAAAATAAAGAGTGATTGACAATGTTAAATTTGAAAGATGCTGACTGAGAAGCATCCAACGTATTTAGAAATAAGGATTCCATCAGTGAGAACAGTTTCAGTGAAGTGATGGTGATGGAAGAGAAAGTAAAAATTATCATTGTGGGCTGAGGAATGTATAGGAGGTGAGGAAATGCTGTACACTGTTCTTCCGAGAAGTTTGCCTCTGAATGTGAGGAAAGAAGGAAATAAAAGCATGTATGTAATTTTCAGGTGGCAGACACTTGGGCATGCTTAATGGCAGAAACAATCCATTACAGAGAGATTAAAGATCAAAGATAGAAAAGGACAAGACCAGGGATTGATAAACATTTTCAGAAAATGGAAGATAGTAAATATGCTTGGCCTTGCAGGTCATTCCGTCTCTGTTGTAATTACTCCACTCTACCAATTTAGCACAGAAGCAGCAATACCCAGTATTTAAATGGATGATCATGGGTTTGTTCCAATAAAACTTTATTTATAGACAATGAAATTTGAATTTCATATAAACTGCACATCAAAAAATATTCTTCTTTTTATATTATTTTCAACCATTAAAAAGTGTAAATTTTATTCTTAGCTTGTGAGCCTTACAAAAAGAGATGCCAAGCCATATTTGGCTCATGAATCTTTGTTTTCAGACCTCTAGATGAGGCAGTAGAGAAAGAGGAAGTCGCAGGAGGCTGACAAACCCAGAGAGAGGAATCGATCTTAGTAAGGGGCGCATTTCTTCCTTTGTAATGGAAGATAAGGAAGGAGAATGAGTGTGATTGAAGTTAAGTTCATGTATTTGTTGAAAGCAAGTTGAGACAGTTTCTATCTGAGGGTACTTAACTTCAACCACACTCATTCGAGGGTCACCTGTTTTATTTAACTTAATCTTTGCAACAATCAGTGTGCGGTGGGGTGGAGGATGGGGAGGGAATGACAGAAAAGGATTGAGTCTAAAATTTGAACAGAGAGATGACTAGACAGTAAACTAGGGAACTGCAGAAGGCTGATAATCCAGTTGATGTTAAGGAGCAGATTGTTGGTTCAGTTAAAGATTGGGTAGAGTTGAGGATTTGGGCAAGAGATGGTTGAAGTGATATACTATTAATCAAAACTGTTCAGGGAAAGAAATGAAAACACAAGAGGCCTACAAAATAAAAACTAGTATAGTACAGTACTTACTAAAGTAGGTTCTGAAGAACTGGGTTCAAATTTTAACTCTACTGCTTATTATTTTTATATCCTTGGGCAAATGACTTCACTTCTATGAGCTTCTGTTTCCTCATCTATAAAAGAATAATAAGAGCATTTCTCTGGTTGTTGTGAAGATTAAATTAGATAAAACAGGTGACCTTCGAACAACACAGGCTTGAACTGTGTGGGTTCACTTATACGTGGATTTTCCTCTGCCCTCTGCCACTCCTAAGACAGCAAGACCTACCCCTCCTCTTCCTCCTCCTCCTGAGCCTACTCAAAGTGAAGATAAGGAGTATGAAGACTTTTATGATGATCTACTTCTACTTAATGAATAGTAAATATATGTTCTCTTCCTTATGATTTTCTTAACATTTTCTTTTCTTGAGCTTTATTTATTATAAGAATGCAGTATCTAATGCATTTAAAATACACCAGTCAACAGTAGGCTATTAGTAGTTAAGTTTTGGGGAGACAAAAGTTATACACAGATTTTTGACTATGTGAGAGTCAGTGCCACTAAACCTGGTGTTATTCAAGGGTCAACTGCACATGTAAAATCCTTAGTATAGCATCTCATACCTAGAAAATGCTCAACAAATGTTTTTATACATAGTGTACCAGGGAACCAAAGCTGTTAGATATATGGGAAGTTATCAAGTGAGAGAACAAGAAAAATAGGAGGATATGGTAGGTGAATAAGATTTTTGGTGGGCACTTGGGTTGTTTCCAAATCTTTGCAATTGTGAATTGTGTGGCTATAAACATTTGAGTGCAGGTGTCCTTTTTATAGAATGTCTTTTTTTTCCTTTGGGTAAATACCCAGTAATGGGATTACTGGATCAAATGGTAGTTGTACTTGTATCTCTTTGAGGTATCTCCATACTGCTTTCCATAGAGGTTGTACTAATTTGCAGTCCCACCAGTACTGTGTGGGTGTTTCTATTTATCCGCATCCATGCCAACATTTATTGTTTTGGAACTTTTTGATAAAAGCCTTTCTTACTGGAGTTAAGTGATATCTCACTGTGGTTTTGATTTGCATTTCCCTGATGATTAGATATGTTGAGCATTTTTTCATATGTTTGTTGGCCATTAGTCTATCTTCTTTTGAAAAGTTTCTGTTCATGTTCTTTGCCCACTTTTTAATGGGTTGTTTGATTTTTTCTTGCTGATTTGCACGATTTCTTTATAGATTCTAGTTATCAGTCCTTTATCGGATGTGTAACATGCGAATATTTTATCCCATTCTGTAGGTTGTCTGTTTGCCCTTGCGATAGTTTCCTTGGTTTTGCAGAATCTTTCTAAATTAGATCAGGACCCATTATTTATTTTTGTTGTTGCTGTGATTGCCTTTGGGGTCTTCATAAAAAACTCTTTGCCTAGGCTGATGTCTGTAAGAGTTTTTCCAAAAGTTTCTTCTAGAATTCGTGTGGTTTCTTGTCTTAATTTCAAGTCTCTTATCCATCATGAGTTGATTTTTGTGAGAGGTGAGAGGTTGGATCCTGTTTCAGTCTTCTACATGTGACCATCCAATTTTCCCAGCATCTGTTATTGAATAGGGATTCTTTTCCCCAGTGTATATTGCTGTCTGCTTTGTCAAAGATCAGATGGCAATAAGAAGATGGTTTTATATCTGGGTTCTCTGTTCTGATCCATTGATCTATGTCTCTATTCTTTTGCCAGTACAATGCTGTTTTGGTTACTATAGCCTTGTAGTATAGCTTGAAGTCTGGTAAATTGATGCCTCCCAATTTGTTCTTTCAACTTAAGGTTGCTCTGGCTATACAGGGTCTCCTCTGGTTCCATACAAACTGTAGAATTATTTTTTCTAGATGTGCAAAAAATGAAGTTGTTATTTTAATAGGGATTGCATTGAATCTGTAGATCACTTTAGCTAGTATAGACATTTTAACAGTGTTGATTCTACTGATCCATGAGCATCATATATTTTTCCATCTGTTTATGCCCTATGCTATTTCCTTCCTCAAAATGTGGTATATGTATACCATGGAGTACTACTCAGCCATTTAAAAAAAGATGAACTAATATCTATTGCATTATTCTGGATGGAGCTGGAGACCATTCTTCTAAGCAAAGTATCACAAGCATGGAAAAATAAATACCACATGTACTCAGCATTAAATGGGAACTAATTGATTGACACTTATATGTATGTATGGAAATAACATTCATTGGAAACCAAGCAGGTGGGAGGGTGGATGAGGGGATGGGTACATTCACACCTAATGTGTACAATACACACTATCTGGGGGATAGGTACACTTATAATTTTGACTTAAATAGTACAAAAGCAATTTACATAACCAAAACATTTGTACCCCTTAATATTCTGAAATAAAATAATTAAAATTAAAACAATAAAAATAAAACAATAACAACAAAAGATTTTTGAATTCACTGTTTCTGAAGTAGGCCAGTTCTTTCTCCTTATTGGGTATTTGTGTATATTTTTTTATATACACAAAATATATGGGTCAGATGGACCAGAGCAGGAGTCTACTATGTCCCTGAAGCTCAAATCCAGCCTGTGACATAAACAGCTCTTGAGAGAAAAATGGTTTTTATATTTTTAAGGATACAAAACTATTAAAAAATAGAGGTAAGGTTTAAACTTCATTCTTTCTGTACCTTCTTTGCTGTAACAAAATAACAAAGAAGATTATGTAACAGAAACTTTATGTGGCCTGTGAAGCCTAAAATATTTACTCTCTGGGTCTTTATGTAAAAGGTTTGCCAACTCCTGAACTAGAGCTATGATGTTCAGTAGGGTAGCCAGAAGCCACATGTGGCTATCTAAATTTAACTTGATTAAAATTAAATAGTATTAAAGTTCAGTTTCTCAGTTGCACTTATCATATTTCTAGCGCTCAATATCCATGTGTGACTAGTGGCTATTTTACTGAACATCATTGGATTAGAGGCTTTTTCATAATAATTAGCATGCATTTTTAATTTATTCCTGCTCAGAATTGTGCCTCAATAAGTAGATCCTCAGTAAATATTGTTGGCTGGATGACCATACCATAATTTCAGCACTGAGCATTGATTAGGTATTATATGTAGAGTGCTTGGAACTGCACCTGGGACATGCTAAGTATTCAGTACATTTTAGATAATATTATTGTTGTTGCTCCTATTGTTATTATTTTAAGGCTTTGGTAGGGAAGGGGGTTTGTTCAAAGAGATTAATAACTGCTTTTAAGGTGCTAATGTTGAAGTGAAGAACTGAAAATCACTTGTCCAAATGGCTTCCTGGGGGAATGGGAGACCCAGTTCCTAGCTTTACTTATTCTCTCCCCAATGGCCCTTTCATGAAAGCAGCTGCTCTGAGCTTTTGTTGGACAGACTGAGCACACATTTTGGACAACTGATCGGTTCTTAAGGGCAGCCCATGGATAGGGCCTAAATAGCTTCTGTTTAAGGTCAGTATCATGGGCAGCAGGGACTGTAGGACAAGAAGTAGTCTGTCTTCAGACTCCTGAGCTATAGTGAGTCCTGTAAAATATTGACTCAAAAATGAGATTCTAATTTCTATATTACCTGGATTGGGGTTGAAGGAAACTCTAAACAATGTAATCTAGAGCTACTTGCTATTGATGCTCAAAGCAGGAAAAGAAAACTATTAATTCTTTATAGCATTTTTACTCATTCTTCTGTGGTCAGAGCAAATTGTTGATATGATGATGATGGTGGTGATGATGATGACAGCTAAGAATAGCTAATATTTATAACATGCTTAAACTTATGTCATTTAATGACTCTGTAAGGTAAGTTGTACTATAAGGTAGGTAGGTACTACTATTAGATGAAACAAATGCAGCACAGAGAAGTTAAATAATTTGCCCAAGGTCACATAGCCAATTAGTAGAAGAATCAGGCTTCAAACCTAGGCTGTCTTACTGCAGAGCCCATACTCTTAGCCACTTCAACATAATGCTATACATATATGCTATATGTCTGCCTTAGTTAAAATCAGTAGTGCCCCTTGAATAAATGGTAATGTGCTTTAATTTTATTAATTCATTAAAAATATGTATTGAGAGCATTCTATGTAATAAATACTAGGCTTAGTCCAAGAGATGCAGAGGGGCATAAGGCTTGGTCCTTGCTCTTAAGAAGATCATAAATTGAAAAAAGAGATCTAGACACACAAACAATTAAAAAGCAAAGAATTTAGTAAGTGATTTAAAGGAAATTAGACACAGTGAATTAAAATAGAAACATAAGTGTTTAAGAATGGCTTGGTGACAGTGCATGTGGTGAGTGGCAAGAAATGAGGCTAAGAATATAAAAAGGACATGAGATATCCTCCCACCTTCACCTCTGGCTGTGCGAGATACAGCAAGAAGGCTGTCATCTGCAAACCAGGAAGAATGCTCTCATCAGACATGAGATCTGCTGATACCTTGATATTGGACTGCCCAGACTCCAGAACTATGAGAAATAAATATTTGTTGTTTAAGCCACCCAGTCTATGGTATTTTGTTATAGCAGCATGGGATGAGTGGCAAGAAAAAAGGCTGAGAATATGGATCCTTCCAACTAATGCATTTTTTTTAATTTGCAATTACTTCTTTTTAGAAACTGGTTGTGTTCCCCTTTTTTGAATAATAAAAATAATACACAATTATAGAAAATAGTTCATATTGTATAGAAGGGTGTAAAGTAGAAAGAAACTGTTCTCCCTCTCCCCAACCTAGGCCCTGTTAACATTAGACAGTTTTATTATAAACTATATCTTATGTGTACTTCTAGCATTTTCTTTGTATGTATAAGCATATATGCCTGAATGTGTGCATATATGTGTTTAGATGGACCTGTTTTATTTGACATAAATGAGACAATATTAAATGTAATGTTCTGAAAATTGCTTTCTTAGTAAGTTCTACAAAAGTTTCTAGATAGCCTATCTCATGTTTTAATGATTGCATATTTTTGTCAAATATATATAATGTTGCTTATATAATTACTATGGAACTTCGGTTGTTATATCTTTTCTTGTGATTATAAACAACTCAATAATTATGTTTGTGTATATATATAAATATATATGCATATTTGTGGACATATCTGCAGGTTAGATTCTTTGCCCTAGAATTAATGGGTTAGTGGGCATGGGTGTATCTATTTGGTATTTTTTTATACATAATCACAAATTTTTCCTCTAAATTTTGTACTACTTTCTAGTCCTGTCAGTTGATTGTTTTTGAAAAATGTTTTCCAATATTCTAGTTAACACTAAGAATTATCAGTCTTTTTGATCCTTATCAATCCTATAGGTAAAATGTTCTTTTGTTTTATGTTGCATTTCTTTATTTTATGTTCATTGGCCATTTATATTTCTTTATTATGACCTGCCTTTTTTGTGTCCTTTGTATATTTTTCTATTGAGTTTGTTTCTCTTTTTCTTGCTGAGTTATAAGAAATCATTGTATATAAGGAAATGTATTAATTTTTTTTATGGCTTCCAGATTTTGTCTTTCCCTCTCCAAGAATTCTAAAATATTTTACATGTTTTCTTTTAGTACTTTTATATGCATTCATTTTAAAAATTGATTCTTTGATCCATGCAAAGTTTATTTTGGCATAAGGACAAAGGCAGAGATTTCATTTTGTGTGTGTGTATTTTTGTCAAAATGGCTAGCCAGATGTCCCAACAATTTTTCTTTCTCCTATGTATTGGATCTATTTCTGGGCTCTGTTCAGTTGATTTTTTTTTCTGTCTCTTCCTTTGCTGGTACCAAATCCCTTTAATTGCTATAACTTTATAACATCCTGTAATGTCTAGTAGGGCCAGTACCTCTTTATTACTTTTCTTTTTCAGAAATTTTCTGGCTCTTCTCACGTTTCATTTTCCAAGAGAACTTTAGTATCATCTTGTCAACTTCTTCAAAAAATCATGTCTTTGCAGAAGGTGCTATCATTGAATGTACAGATACATTTAAAGAAAAAAAATATTGAGGCTTTGATCTTAGAACATGATGTGTCTTTCTAATTTATTAAATTTTCATTTATTTTCCCTTGGTTGATTTTTAAAGTTTTCTTTGTATAGGTACAAATTTTTATCTTCATATATCATGGAAAACCATTTCTCTTGCCTGATTGCTCTGGTTAGGACTGCTATGTTGAATAGAAGTGACAGTGGGCATCCTTGTGTTGTTCCACTTCTTAAGGGGAATGCTTTCAACTTTTCCCCATTTAACATGATGTTTTGTGTGGGTTTGTCATGCATGGCTTTTATAATTTTGAGGTATGCTCCTTCTATGCCTAGTATTGAATACTTTTTCTGAATCTTTTGAGATGATCATATTGTCTTCATTTTTGCTTCTGTTTATGTGGTGACTCACATTTATTGATTTGCCTATGTTGAACCATCCTTGTATCCCTGGGATGAGGCCCACTTGATAATGGTGAATAATATTTTTAATGTGTTGTCAAATTCAGTTTGCTAGTATTGCATAGTATTGCATCTGTGCTCATAAGGGATACTAGTCTATAGTTTTCATTTTTTGTTGTGTCTTTTTGTGAGTTTGGTATCAGGGTGATATTGCATTCATAGAATGAGTTAGGGAAGGTTCCCTTCTTCACAATGTTATGGAATAGTTTCTGTAGGATAGGTGCCAGTTTTTCTTTGTAGGTCTGATACAATTTGGCTGTGAATCTTTCTGGTCTGGGACTTTAATTTGTTGGAAGACTTTTTGTATTATCATGTCAATATTACTGCTTGTTATTGATCTGTTCAGGATTTCTATTTCTTCATGATTCAGGCTTGGGAGGTTGTGTGCTTCCAGGTATTTATCCATTTCTTCTACATTTTCTAGTCTGTGTGCATGGAGGTTTTTGTAGTATTCACAGATGATATTTTCTATTTCTGCTGTATCACTTGTAATGTCTCCTTTTTCATTTCTGACGGAACATATTTGAGTCCTTTCTCTTCTATTCCGGGTTAATCTGGCTAATGGTCTATCGATTTTGTTTACATTTTCGAAGAACACACTTTTTGTTTTGTCGATCCTTTGTATTTTTTTTGTTTGTTTCCATTTCATTTATTTCTGCTTTGATCTTTTTTTCCTTTTCTTCTGCTGGCTTTGGGTTTGGTTTGTTCTTCTTTTTCTAGTTCCTTAACATATTATATTAATCTGTTAATTTGTGATCTTTCTGTCTTTTTGATGTAAACATTTAAGGCTACGAACTTTCCCCTTAGGACTGCTTTTACTGTATCCGATAGATTGTTGAAAGTTTTTATCCTCTGTGTCATTCAGTTCAAAAAAATCTTTTGATTTCCACCTTAATTTCATCAGTGACTCAAGGATCACTCAGCAGCAAGTTGTTTGATTTCTATGATTTCGCGTGGATTTGAGATTTTTCTCTTGGAATTGATTTCTAATTTTATTCCACTGTATTCTGAGAAGATACATGGTATGATTTTGATTTTTCTGAGTTTTCTGAGACTTGTTTTGTAGCTTAAGATATGATCAATCTTGGAAAATAGCCCATGTGCTGATTAGGAGAATGTATATTCTGTAGTTTTGGGGTAGGGTGTTCTGTAAATATATGTTAGGTCCATTTGTTCTAGAGTGCCATTTAAGTTTATTATTTCTTTGTTGATTTTCTGCTTTGATGATCTGCCCAGTTTTGTCAATGGGGTGTTGAAGTTCCTGGTGATTATGATGGTGCTATTTATTTCTCTGCTTAAATCTAATAGAATTTGTTTTATGAATCTTGTAGCTCCTGTGTTAGGTGCATAAATATTTAGGATTGTTATATATTGTTAAATTGCTCCTTTTACTATTATGTAATGATCATCTTTTCTTTTTTATTGTTGTTGATTTAAAGTGAATTTTATCTGATATGAGAATTGCCATATGTGCTCTGTTTTGGTTTCCATTTGCATGAAATATTTTTTTCTATCCCTTTAGCTTGAGTCTGTGTGAGTCTTCATGAGTGGGATGGGTTTTCTGGAGATGGCATATACTTGGATTGTGATTTTTCATCCATTCAGCAAGTCTATGTCTTTAAAATTGAATAATAAGAGCATTCACATTCAGTGTTAGGATTGATATGTGGGAATCTGTTGTGTATATCCAGTTGAATGATACCTTGTTGCTTTGTTTTCCCTATTGTTCTACTGTTTTATAATAGCTGTGAGGTTTAACTTTTGGGTGTTTTTAGACAGGTCAGTATCTATTATTTTCTTCAACAGGTCCCCCAGCAGTAATGGGGGACCAGCATGTGGCTCCTTCCCATGGGACTCATGCAAATGCCTGGCCTCATTTCTCCCTTCCTAGTCTGGCAGGGGTGATGGGGAAGCAGTAGGAATGGATCTGATCCCCAGGTAGAAGGAGTGCTCTGGGTCTAGGATCTCAATATGGCTCCAGCTGCAGTGTCCAGTCTTCATAAGCCAGGGGGTCACCCTCTGCTTTCTCTCCAGAGCAATGCCACTGCTTGGTCTGTAGTCAGCTCCTTATATCAGTCCTTTGGCCATCTTCAATAGATGGTCCCTCCTGCTGCTTGAATAGCAATGATCCTGGAGCGTGTGTGGAGCCCTGGGATTCTCTAATCTGTCCCATCTCCACATGTGGTCACCTTCCCCATGTACCTTCAATCCCACAGATCAGGTCACCCACTGCTCTTCCCTTTCCTTCACTTTGCATGCCTCCTGTTGCCTTTCTTTTAATTTGCAATGCTCTTTCTTAGACGATCAATCTGAAGGTTGATATGCACTTGCCACTTTCATTCCTCTCCATGAGAGTGACATGTACAGGCTGCTTCTAGTATGACATCTTGCCTTCATCAAACTTTAAGATTTTAAATGACCGAAAAGAATTTTGAAACTATACTGCTACCATCTATAAGGACATAGTCAGATCTAGCAAAATATTAAAAATATTTTATAAGTAGCAGTTTTATGATCTTAAAATGTCTAGCTGAGATAGACATTTTTACCTGACAGGTTCAGGTGAAAATCTCTAAATTAAATTTTGAGGACTTTTTATTTTACTAGTGATTTTTAAAACTGTATTTAGTAAAGATTAGTAAGGTCACATGAAATTGAAAAGCATTTGGGCTTATTTACTTAATATATGACACTTACAATCTTGGATATAAGGACCCTACAGCCTTGATTTTAAAACTCTAGCCATGAGAATGGCAAAACTCACCACTCCATTGAAACTGGGGCCCTCAAAAAGAGAGAGGGAGAGAGGCCATGGGACTGAGCCATGCAATATCTTTATAATATAATACAAAGATACATAAATATTAAGTGTTTAAACCACACACTTTTTTTAATTTAAGGCCCAAGAAAAGGAGAATACTCTTATAGTGTATTTAGCTGCATCAGGCATGGCCATTTCTGTCTAGCCATGACACACATTAAGGTTAAAATTTTTTCCCCGTACAAAGTAATTTCTGGTATACTCAAAAGTCAAAGAGGTAAAATGATATAAAAGATAGATGAGTTTATATCTGAGAGATATTTGTTTATACTTTTTAGACTCCATAAAGAAAACAGAAGACCTGGCAAAAAGAGGCAAGTGGTGTACTTTTTCCTTCCTGAGTTTTTTTCTTTCTTTCTTTCTTTCTTTCTTTCTTTCTTTCTTTCTTTTCTTTCTTTCTTTATGTATTTGAGATAGGTTCTTGCTCTGTTACCCAGGCTGAACTACAGTGGCATCATTATAGCTCACTGTAACCTCCATCTCTAGGCCTATTTTTTTTATTTTTTTATGTTTTTTTATGCTTTTTTTAAATTTCAGCATATTATGGGGGTACAAATATTACAGTTATGTATATTGCCCATGCCCCCCTCCCCCTCGAGGCAGAGCCTCAAGCATGACCATCCCCCATACGTTGCACATCTTACTCATTATGTTTGTATATACCAATCCCCTCCACCCCGCTCCCACCCGCCCAACACCCGACAAATGTTATTCCTATATGTCTACTTAGGTGTTGATCCGTTAATACCAATTTGCTGGTGAGTACATGTGGTGCTTGTTTTTCCATTCTTGAGCTAATTCACTTAGTAGAATGGGTTCCAGCTGTATCCAGGAGATTGCAAGAGGTGCTATATCACCATTGTTTCTTAAAGCTGAATACTACTCCATGGTATAAATATACCACATTTTGTTGATCCACTCATGTATTGATGGGCACCTGGGTTGTTTCCACAACTTTGCAATTGTGAACTGTGCTGCTATAAACATTTGAGTGCAGATGTCTTTTTTGTAGATTGTCATTTGTTCTTTTGGGTATATGCCCAGTAATGGGATTCCTGGATCAAATGGTAGATCTACTTGTATCGCTTTAAGGTATCTCCATATTGCTTTCCACAGGGGCTGAACTAGTTTGCAGTCCCACCAGCAGTGTAGGAGTGTTCCTATCTCTCTGCATCCACGCCAACATTTATTGTTTGGGGACTTTTTGATAAAGGCCATTCTTACCGGAGATAAGAGATATCTCATTGCAGTTTTGATTTGCATTTCCCTGATGATTAGAGATGTTGAGCATTTTTTCATATGTTTGTTGGCCATTATTCTGTCTTCTTTTGAAAAATTTCTGTTCATGTCCTTTGCCCACTTTTTGAGAAGTTGTTTGAATTTTCTTTGCTGATTTTCCTGAGTTCTAAATAGATTCTAGTTATCAGCCCTTTGTCGGATGTGTAGCTTATGAAAAATTTCCCCCATTCTGTGGGTTGTCTGTTTGCTCTCTTGACAGTTTCCTTGGCTGTGCAGA
>VBSM01000937.1:3667263-3683461 GCA_008086735.1 Cheirogaleus medius | reverse complement strand
ATTTAGAATTTTTGCATCTGTATTCATGAGGGATATTGGTCTGTAATTTTCTTAAAGTTTTTTAACATGCATTTAAGGACTGTAGGCTTAGATTCTACACTACCCTTCCTAGACCTTTGAATGGTGTTGCAGCTTAACAAAGAGGGGGGGGGGTTTCTCTCAGGTGTCCGCCTGGCTGTGTCCCTTGTGGGAACTTATGTGTGTCTTGGCTAAGGTGTACCCGTATAGATCCCGGGCTTGGTTCCTTCCTTTACGGGAGTGAATCACCATTATGCCATACAACGCTGCCGCAGAACCACAGGTGAGTACCCACTCAGGTTCCATAGCTGTAGCTGTGGAACCACAAACAGTCACTCTTCACTCACTCATTCAAACAGGCAGAGTTTACACATTCCCACCCTGGGAATTCCCTGCACTCAGGAGGTGATCAAGCTCCTCTTCTGTCCTCTGACGGGCCTGACTCGGTAGGGTCCTGGGACCTTACTGGTCCAATGCCTTCAGACTTGATTTGATTTGTCCATCCCTCTGACATGTCTGGGTGAGTTTGGGACCCTGCAGCAGGTAGGAGCTCCCCAGGAGCAAAGATCTTCCACAAAATGTTGGTTGACACCGGTTTGATTCTGTGACTGAGGTCCCGCTGGCCACCAGGCCCGTTCCTGAACTGGTGGCTTCAAGTGGCCAGTGTGGTCGGTTTCCTGGTCAGGGAACCAAAATGTTACAGCAAGTGTTACAGCGGGTGGTTCCGAGGACAAACCAAGCAGCACATGCAGAGTTGGAGACTCAAGGTTTATTCACCGGCGGGCTCAGAGAGGATTTGCCACCAAATTCTGAGCCACGTCTACTGTTTTTTTCCACTTTTATTAGGTTGGGGTGGTCCAAGGGGTGGGGTCTCAGATGGCTGATGCAAAAGGTAAGCATGATTGCAGAAGCCAGGTAATAGGTTAGTATTAGGTTGATGAGGGTCTTCCTTATCAAAACCACCAGTTGGAAAAGTCGCTATGGGTTAAAAAGGCCAAACTGTTTTCAGAGATCTCCCGATGGTTACCATTTGTTAACTTAAATAATAAGTGACAGAAAATGATAGTCACATTCAATCGAGTTTTATTAAGCCAAGATTTTGAGGACACACCTAGGAAAAACATGAACCTCAGACAAGCTATTTTTTGAAAGGGAAAGTTGGAACATTTAGCATTTAAAAGATATGCAGAGAGAAGAAAAAAAGGTGGGGGGGCAGGGGGTGCTTATGAGACAAAGCAATTACATTTGCATTGCAAATGTATGAGGTTCTTGTGAATGTAAAAGGAAATGAAGGAAGGGAATGAAAGAATGTAAAAAGGAAATGAAGGAAGCATCAATTATGTGGATCTCCCTACATAGGTGGAAGAATGTCTGATTCTGTCTTGTCTCCAGTTCTGTTACCTATAAAGAAAGTAAACTTGTACTCATTATTACTGTGGATTCACATAGGCTTTAGTTTTAGGTGCTAAATGTAGGTACAATTTGCATCTCCTTGTAGTATAGATTGAAGTTTGATAAATTGATGCCTCCCAATTTATTCTTTTTGTTTAAAGTTTCTTTGGCTATATGGGGTTTTCTCTGGTTCCATATGAAGTGTAAAATTATGTTTTCTAGGTCTGCAAAAAAGAAATGATGTTGGTATTTTAATAGAGATTGCATTGAATCTGTAGATCACTTTGGGTAGTACAGACATTTAAATTTTTATATCAGCATCTTAATTGACTTGGTCACCATTGAGTCCCTTAATTGGGTATATGTCAGCTCATCTACTACAGTGATGCTCCAGGCATCTCTGGGTCCATTCCTTTGTTCCAGAATTAAGTTGGAGCAGGACTTGAAATTGGAGGATGAGGAACAAGGTGGCTTAACTCTCAGCTTTGGTTCATAATGGGCTGAATAATTCCAAGTTTGACCTATAACATTCATGTTTCCTTGAGTTTTAAAAAGCAATAAATAACAAAGCAATGCAAATTAAGTCCATAAATATTTGTGGAACACTTTATAGAATTGATCATTTGCAATGATTGAGAATCATTTTTAGAATAGTTTGAATTTTCAAAGGTGGATGTCCAGAGACATCAGATGCCAGTTCATATCAGAAAGAAGAAAAAGTTTCAGATGAAAAAGAAAAAAATCAAACTAACAATCATAGATGAAGTATAATTCCAAGGGAAAAGTGCCAGAACCTACAAGAGATTCCATGGGAATAAATTGCAGAGCAGAACAAGAATGAGCCAGATATTGGCAGAGATCATCAACTTCCAAGATGCTTGGAGTCCAGCAAAAAGTGTAAGTGGAGCAGTCCGTTTCTCCCTCCCTCATATTTCTGGCAGTCAGCAGGCTCCTGAGCTGCTAGAGAGCCTTTCTGCCCTCATGAGCTGAAAATCTGCTGCTGCCAGTGAACTGGGAGGTTCTTGAGGACAAAGCCCCAAGCTGCCATCCCCCTTGAGGTGCTTCCTGTCACCACAGACAGGCACTATATTGCTTCTCCACCCACTGTGTGCCTTTGTCCTCCTCACACAGCTCCAGCCCCAGTTTTTGACTTGCTCATTCCCACACAAACATTTCCCAACTCTGGCCCAGACTGTGGGAGCCATAGGTGGCCAGTGTGTCCTGGGGAATCTGCATGACCCCAGAGCCTGGATATTCCACATGGGTTGCTTTCTGGAGAGAAGGAAGGAGATGACTAGAATGCTAGCTTTCTTCAATCCAGTCTTTTCTTCCCCTTCCCCTCCCCCACCCATGGCTGTTGAGTGGGACAACTGAGCCAAGGCTCTCAGGAGCTGCTGCCCTTCCCCTGTTGGTGCATACACCACATCAAGGCTTTCAGAGAGAGGGGCTCAAAACTTTCCTCTTAAAGACCTGCAGAGAACTAAGGGGTGCTCAGAGTGTGAACTACCTGCTCACCGGCCCTCACCAGTGCAGCTTGCCTGGCTGCTCCATCAGAGCATGGCATACCCTGAAGCAGAGGGACATCAAACCTTGAGAACCCCATAGACAACTTGACCAGCACACTTCTCCCTAAAATGGTAAGGGAGTGATCTTCAGGGACCTGGGGACAGGGACACAGGCCATATCCTATACCTCAAGGACTCAATTATGTTGCTTGGGTACATGGAGGGGAGATTTGTGAACTAATCTCAGTAAGGGAGGGAGGCCACATGGGCAGAACTGAAAAGAGAGTGCAATGTGGGTCCCAGCCATAGTGCCCTTGCTGAGCACCCCTCACCCCACAGGAAGGCCATGCTCTCAGCTCAGGGTGGAATCCTGGACAGGGAATTCCAAACTCACAGTGCCATTGTGAGGGAGTTTGCCTAGTCTGAGCTTCTGCCTGCTGGCAGATGCCAGAGGGACACTGTGGAGCAAAGGAGAAGCCATAAGAGCAAAACCCACTTCTGACAGCCAGATTGTGAATCTGAGTTGGCCCCACTTCCACAAGCAGATTTTATGGCTGGGTGTGGCCACTTTGGGCCTTCCATGGTGGTTTTCCACAGAAGCTAGGAGCAGACCTTTGACCCCAGCTGAAACAGCTACCTTGCCAGCTTTAGTAGAGCCTGAGGGCAAGCTCACTCAAATGAGCCCCACCCAGCTCCACTCTCCCACCTGCCTCTACTGTGGTGGAGAATAAGGACTCACCTGTAAGTTCCAGGATCCCACACACCACTTCGGGCATTTAAGTGCTCTTCCTGAGGGCTAGATCTGGTCAAAGATCTCCAAAACAAATTCATCTTGTTCCTTCTGCCAAGCACCATCTACTGACAGGGAGGTCAATTTGCACAGCTGTTTACAACATTTACTGACTCAATCATACAGAGTGTGGTTGATTCTTGCCCACAAGCACCCCTACTGTCTCAGAGATTAAATCAGGCATGCCAATACAATTCACATTGTTAAGAAGACCACAGAGCTGAGGAAAGAGTAAAGATTTCAAAGATCTCTGTACTCCCTCATCAAAGAGAGACAGGGAATCTTCCCAGACACATCGATTGCCACTGCTAAAGCATACAAACAACTAGCATCTGAGAATACCACCACACTAAGAATATCTATAAACAAGGCATCCATCCAGAACATAGATTTCCATCAAAGCCTTCACAAGCAAAGCCAAAGGTTTTTATGCAACATATGCTACAGACACTCCTTTATAAGTGGGGGGAGCCCCATCTAGGCAAAAGAACATCTCAAAATAAGAAGTGACAGCTGCAACATATGAGAAGGAATCAGCAAAAGAACTCCAAAGGTATGAAAAAATCAGAGCAAAAGAATACCCCTGAGAGGAAACACCAGCTCTCTAGAAATGGATACCAACCAAAATAAAAATATTGAAATGAGAGATAATAATTTCAAATATATATTGTAAGTAAGCTCAATGAAATTCAAGAGAAAAATGGAAAAACAAGTCAAAGAAATCCCCCCAAAACAATTAAGGAAATAAATGAAAATTTTACTAAAGAGGTTAACATATTAAAAAAGAAGACAAATAGAACTTCTGGAAAGGAAAAATTCATTTAAGGAAATACAAAACACAGTGGAAAGTTTTAAGAATAGACTAGGCCAGACAGAAGAAAGAATCTCAGTGCTTAAATACAACTCCTTCAAATTAAATCAGTCAAAAATAAAGAACAGAGAATTAGGATGAATAAACAAAGCCTACAAGAAATATGGGATTGTGTAAAATTGCCAAATATAATGATCATAGGAATACCTGAGGGTGAAGAAGAAAACACACACAAGGGCTGGGAAAGCTATTTGAGGGAATAATTGGGGAAAACTACTCTGATCTTGCTAGAGATTTAGACATTGAGCTACAAGAATCTCAATGAACACCTGGGTGATTCATTGCAAAGAAGCAATCACCAAGACACATAGCCATCAGACTGGCCAAAATCAACATGAAGGAAGAACTCCTGTGAGCCATTAGGCAAAAACATTAAGTACCTTACAAAGGAAAACCCATCAGGCTAACTTCAGACTTCTCAACAGAGACCTTACAAACCAGAAGGTATTCGCTCCCATCTCCAGTCTTTGTAAACAGAACAACTGCCAGCCTAGAATTTTGTATCATGAAAAATGAGGTTTCATATATGCAGGAGAAATAAAGACCTTTTTATACAAGCAAACACTGAGGAAATATATCAAGACCAGACCTGCCCTGCAGGAAATACTCAGAACCACATTATACATGAATCAGCACAATAGACATCCACCAGTGTAAAACCACACAAAAGCTAAAGGTGAGAGATAATATTAAAAAAAAGAGCACAAGAGGTAACACAAAGCAATAAAGTACTACTCACCAGGATGAACAGAACAGCATCCCACATAGCAATTCTTTCAGTCAACATGAATGGATTGAGTGCCTCACTCAAGAGACATAGGCTGGATGAATTGATGAAAAAAATACAATCCAAGTATGTGCTGTCTCCAGGAAACAAAACTCATACAGTCTAAAGGTGAAAGGATGGAAACAATTACATGCAAATGGAAACCAAAGGAAAGCAGGTGTGGCTATTCTCATATCAGATAAAATTGACTTTAAATCAACAATAGTAAAGAAAGACAAAGATGGTCATTATATAAAGGTAGAGGGAGCAATTCAACAAGAGGACTTAACAATCCTAAATACTTATGCACCTATACATGAGACCCAGATTCATAAAGCAAAGCCTACTATGTCTAAGCAAAGAGATAAACAGCTATATTATAATTGCCAATGACCTCAATACACCACAGAACTGGACAGATCATCCAAGCAGAAAATAAATAAGGAAACTCTGGACTTAAATAGGACTCTAGAGCAAATAGGCCTAACAGACATTTACTGGAAATTTTACTCCAAAACTACTGAATATACATTCTTTTCATCAGCACATAGAAGATTCCCCAAGATTGATCATATCTTAGGCCATAAAACATGTCTCAACAAATTCAAAAAAATAGAGATCATGCCATGTATCTTATATGACCACATTGAAATAAAACTGGAAATCAACTTCAAGAGCAACACTCAATTCTATACAAAGTCATGGACATTGGAAATCGATTATTGGGTCCATAATGAAATTAAGATGAAAATCAAAAAATTCCTCAACTTAATGACAAAGTAGACACAAGTGATCAAATTATATGATTCAGCAAAAGCAGTTCTAAGGGGGAAATTCAACAAATCAACAATCTAATGACATGTCCCAAGGAACTGGAAAAAGAAGAGCAAACCAAATCCAAAGATAACAGAAGAAAAGAAATAACTATGGTCAGAGTAGAGCTAAATGAAATGGGAAACAGAAAAACAAAGTATCAATGAAACAAAAAGTTGGTTCTTTGAAAAGTAATAAAAATTGATAGACCTCTTGCTAGATTAACCAAGAATAGAAGAGAAAGGACTGAAATAAGCTCAATCAGAAATGAAAAAGAAGCTATTACAACTGATACCACTGAAATACAAAATATCATCTGTGAATACTATGAAAATTTCTCTGTGCATAAACTCGAAAGCATGAGGAAATGGACAAATTCTTGGAAATACACAATCTCTCAAGACTCAAACAGGAAGAAATAGAACTCCTGAACAGACCAATAATGAGCAATGAGATTGAAGTAGTAATAAAAAATCTTCCAACAAAAAATCCTCAGACCAGATGGATTTGCAGACAAATTTTACAGGACCTACAAATGGAGGTGGTACCCGTACTGCAGAAATTATTCCATGACATTGAGAAGGAGGGAATCCTCCCCAACTCATTCTATGAAGCTGGTATCACCTTGATATTGAAGCCAAAAAGGACATAACAACAATAACAAAACTAAAGGCCAATATCCCTTATAAATATAGTTGCAAAAATCCTCAGTAAGACACTAGGAAACGGAATTCAACCACTTATCAAAACAACAAAAACAATAATCCACCATGATACATAAATCAATAAATTTGATTCACCACATAAAAAGAAGCAAAAACAAAGACCACATGATCATCTCAATAGATGCAGAAAATTTGTTTGACAAAATTCAGCAATCTTTCATGATAAAAATCCTCAACAAACTAGACATAGAAGGAACACATAGACCAATGGAATAGAACATAGAACCCCAATATAAAACCATTCATATATAGCCAACTGATCTTTGACAAAGCAGACAATAATATACACTGGAGAAAAAAGCCCTATTCAATAAATTGGGCTGGGAGAATTAAATAGCTACATGCAGAAAAATGAAAGAGGATCCATCTCTCTAACTACTCATAAAAATTAATTCAAGATGAATAAAATACTTAACTCTAAGTCATGAAACTTTAAGAACTGTAGAAGAAAATATTGAAAGACTCTTCTAAATATCAGCCTAAGCAAAGAATTTATGAAAAAGACCCCAATGGCAATCACAGCCACAACAAAAATAAATAAACAGGACTTGATTAAATTAGAATGCTTCTGCAAAGATAAAGAAATAATAAAAAAGAGCAAATAGATAATCTACAGAATGGGAGAAAATATTCACAAGTGAATACAAAGGGTTACTAACCAGAATCTACAAAGAACTGAAGCAAATTGGTAAGAAACAAACAACCCCATTAAACAGTGGGCAAAAGACATGAACAGAATCTTTGCAAAAGATAGACAAATGGCCAGTACACATATGAAAAATGTTCAACATCAGTAAATATCAGGGAAATGCAAATTAAAACCACAGTGAGATATCATCTTACCCCAGTTAGAATGGCTTTTATTAAGAAGTCCAAAAACAATAGATGCTGGCACGGATTCAGAGAGAAAGGAACACTTATACACTGTTGGTGGGACTGCAAATTAGTACAACCTCTGTGGGAAACAGTATGGAGATTCCTCAAAGAACTAAAAGTAGTCAATTTGATCCAGCAATCCCAGTACTCAGTATCTACCCAATGGAAAATAAGTCATTTTATCAAAAAACACCTCCTCTTAAATGTTTATTGCAGCACAATTTACAATTGCAACGTTGTGGAATCAACCCAAGTGTCCATCAATTCGTGAGTGGATTAACAAAATGTGGTGTATATATACTATGGTATACTATTCATCCATAAAGAAGGATAAATTAAGGCCTTTTGTAACAATTTGTGTGGAACAAGAGACCATTATCCTAATGGAAGTATCTAAAGAATGGAAAAACAAACAGCACACATACTCACTATTAAATTGGCACTAACCGATGTGCACAAAGGAAAGTAAAACTCAGTGGAAATTAAGCAGGGAGGCTGGGGTAGGGGATGAACAAAAACTTACCTAGCTGGTATAATGAACACTCTCTGGGTGACAGGCACACTTATAACCCTGACTCAAGTATAACAAAATGGATCCATGTAATCAGAAACATTTGTACCCCCATAATATTTTCAAAGGATAATTATAAAGAATAGTTTGATTTTTCTCAGGGACTTAATTATCATGTTTTTGGAAGTTTTTTCCATAGCAGTGATTGATGTGACAGCCACGCAACACTCTCTTTTCCTCTCTCTCTCTCACACACACATACTCACACACACACTGGCTTTCTAATGCAAAAAAATTGACTAATTATTCATTGTCTAAAAGTGAAATATTGTCAATACTGAGATTACCAAGGGCAGCCAGTAAAACTTCTTTGCAATACTGTTGACTATTGAGAAGAGAGAGTATATTAGTTTTCTAGTAATGCTGTAACAAAGTTCTACAAACTGGTGATTTAAAATAACATAAATTTATTATTCACTGTTCTAGATGATATAAGTCTAAAATCAAGTGTCAGCAGGGCCATGCCCTCTCTGAAAGCTCTAGGGAATAACCATTCTTTGTCTCTTCTAGCTTCTGGTGATTGCTGGCAATTCTTGATATTCCTTGGCTTGTTGATGCATCATCTCTTTAATGTTTACCTCTGGCTTCACATTGTGTTCTTTTCTGCGTGTCTGTGTACCAAACTTCCCTCTTCTTATAAAGGCACCAGTTACTGGTTTAGAGTCTACTCCAATACAGTATGACTTCATCTTAATTTGATTACATCTGCATTGATTCTATTTTCAAGTAAGATCATATTTGCAGATTCTGGGCAGATGTAAATTTATGGGAAATACCACTCAACCAACAGAGAGCCTGGAATATTATGGAGTTGAATTAAGTAGAATGCAAAGCTGTCAATTCTGGAAAAATCTAGCTGGGTGGGTGTCATTGGGTCACTTAGCTCATCTTGAAGAATGGTACCTGATGTCAAGATCCTAGAGTGATCTGTAGCAATTGATTGGACAGGATTGTATAATTGGCCTGTTCGGGGCATGGTAGTGTAGACCCTTTTAACCTGTTTGTAGTATGTTAAAATTTATATGCAATGAAATGTACAACTCTTAAGTGTACAATTTGGTCATTTTTTCTAGTAATGAAAAAGTTATCTCATATTTAGAAAAACTCAGGTTATATTTGCAACTATGCTGTAGTTAGAATTAAGTTTTCATACCTACACAAAAATGTCACACCAAACATTTCATTCTATCTCATAACTTTGAAACCTGCAATCCCTCTAGTTCTGCCAAACACAGAACAAAACCAGCAAGGAAAAATAATTCAAGGGCTTATTCAAAAATGAAAGGTACATTTCATTGCATATAATTTTTATCTTAAAACCTTAAAAATATTTAACACTAGTAGGTTTGCTTTTTGTTATGCTATGGGTTAGCAATTCTGAAACTTGTTTAAACAAATGCATAAATATATTGAAGATAATGGGAGTAGTATTTTAAGGGAAGTTACAAATATAGAAAGAAGGAATATTAGTATTAGATAGCATTTTTTTCCAGCTTTGAGGTATGATTAATAAAAATTATATATATTAATATTTAAAGTATACCTGTTATACTTCTACATTGTGAAATTACCACAATCAAGCTAATTAACATATCCATCACCTCACACAGTTACCATTTTTGTGGTGTAACATTTAAGATCTACTCTTAGCAAATTTCAAGTATACAATACAGTATTATTAACTATAGTCACCATGCTGTGTATATTAGATCTCTAAAACTCTTTCATCTTGCATAACTGAAAATTTGTACCCTTTGACCAAAATCTCATTTCCCTCACCCCCAAGCCCTGGCAACCATCCTTCAATTCTGTTTCTATGAGCTCACCTTTTTTAGATTCCTCATATAAGCAAGCAAGATCAAGAGGTATTTGTCTTTCTGTGTCTGGCTTATTTTACTTAGCATAATATCCTACAGGTTTATCCATACTGTCACAAATGACAGGATTTCCTTCTTTTATAAGTCTATATAATATTTTGTTGTGTATATATCTATATTTACATATGTCTATAGATATATACTGTCAGAGTTGGTGTTTGAAAGAGAAATTTCCTGGTTCTTTGGCTCCTTGCTGCAAAGAATTGCAAGCAGGACCAATGCGATGGAGTTAACACAGACAGAAAGCAATTCCACATAAACAGCTTTCATTGTAAAAAAGGAAGAAAGAAGAAAGCTAAACAATTCTAGAAAAGAGTTAAGGAAGCTACACAAAGTGAATGTACCTTCCAGGGAGAGGAATGAGTCAGTCTCCATGAGTGGACTAAGACGTTAAGAACTCCCAGGTGGTTTCCTTTTATTGAACTGGTCTGGGGCAGGGCTTATGGGAAGGTGTGGGATGTTACCAGATGATTAATATACATGATTCTCAGGTGTTCTGCATTTTCCTACAGTCCCTTCTCCTAATTTGTGCCCCTTATTCACCCCCTAGGAATTGCCCTCCTGCCCTGTATCTGCCACCTGAAGATTTGATCCCTGCTTAACATTTGCCCTGAAAGATATGGAGCCTGAAAAACTTTGGGGCTTGGGTCTGAAGGCCCATCTTCTGTAACTGCTTCAAGCTGAACAGGGATGATGTATTTCTTGGGCTCCATGGTCTCTGTAATAAAAAAAGGCTATAGGTGGAAGACGTGTGGTGAAGTCAAGTGGCTCCAGAGGTATTGGTTGTGCAGGTTGTGAGATCTCTTGTCCCAGGATAGGGTGGAATCCTCAGGCCAACATAAATTTCACATGGAATTGTTGGAGCCTAGAAGACAAACTTAATAAGCAAATTGAAAATGCTGGGACCAAATAGAAGGAGTAGCAAGATTGAGACTATTGGCCCCAGGAGTGGCAACAACCAGGTTAGGCTTGATAGCCATTTAGCTTATTCAAATAGTTGCTTTACATTTGTTTTCACTATTACACATTATTAATGTAAGGGTAACAAGTTTTGTTAATGACTGTACACATACCTCCTTGTTTTGCTAAGATATAATCCAGGGCAATATAATTATTAAGAACCACACCATTAACAGGTTTTGCCACCACCTCTTGGGCTCCTTGAGTAGCTGGGTGAGGCTGCACAGCAATAGCCACTCCCAACAATTTAGCCTTTTGGCAGTCCCTCTGTGTTATTTCCAGATCCTAGTTGTTGTAGACAGTGGAGGCCACTGACAACAGTTGAGTAGTACCTATCTGGAGTCCTGATGTTAACTTCTGAAATTTCCTAAGGATTTTAGAAAAAGATAGATTAATGAAATGGGTGTTAATCACTAGTGCTGCGTTTGCCAAGTTAGCGTCCATGGTGGTAAAGGAGTCAGGGAGAGAAGGGTAGAGAGGAGGAATTGGTCACTCCCCTCTCCTTTACCTGATTTCTAAAGTTTGAGGCTTGTTCAGAGCTGAAGAGGCTCCCAGACTTTTTCCTGTCCCCCATGAACAGACACCTTTCCACACAGGATTTGCAATATTTTGGTTTATCTCTCAGGTATCTAATATATAAAAGCCTGAATATAAGGAGTTTCTGACCATTTCTCTTTCCCTCTAAAAAAGAAGTCTAATTGTAAGATGGTATTTGGGTTAAGACCCCTGTTCTCAGGACAGGATTTTCTGTCTGGCAGCTGGTACTGGGGCCAGGCTGTATTGCAGAAAAATATTATTAAATAATTTCTTTTTCCAGAGGCTGGCAAGTCCAAGGGTCTTTCAGTTTTTTAAATAGGCATTCCAGAGAAGAGTTGGTGGGAACTAAGGCTCCTTGTCCCATGGAGCTTGCTTGGTTAGGCTGTGCCCCATTCTATGGAAAAAGAAGAGAGACTAGAGAGGAGAGAGGGTAGGCTACCTGGTGGACCAGGAATCCCCATGTCTGTCAGGTCAAGTTGCTTGGCAGTAGTCAACACCAGCCCAACAGCCAGGCATCCCCAGCCCAGTGTATCAGCTGGCTGACCATTCAGGTGTCCCTCTCCAGGGTGGCCTGGTTTACCACAGCAATACCACATACCATTTCTAACTGTCAGAGCTCTGAGGGCCCCAGTGAAACCTTTGCACCTGAGACCATGTGGCAGATGTCGGGGGGCCAGAGGTAGCATAGGCTGCCCTTGGTGGACATGCTGCTGTCTCCACCTACCCTCATTCCTTTGCCTTTGAGGCCACCCAAACCTTTGCCTCCCCATGATACCTAGCCCATACTATTTCCTGTTCTGCCTGGATCTAGACTAGCTTCCACAAGGCAGGGGCTGACCACTGGCTTAGCCAAAGGGGTTCTTGGGACCCCCCTTTTGGTCACACAACATAGTCAAATAAATGTTTAAGGACTGCCCTCTTTGCCCCCATGGAATGGGGAGTAAAGAAAGTAGGTTGCCATCTTAAACAATAACAGAGATAATGAAGTAGAGCAATAGAAGCCTGACATGTGGACAGGTCAGACTCCAGTACCTTATCCTAGTGAGCAAAGTTTCTTAAACAGAAAGGACAGGGACTCTTAGGTCTTCCCCATAATCTGATACCTTCCAGCGTGTCTGTGGTCCATACCTAATAGAGAAGAAAAGGAAGGAGTTGTTGCTTAAGTGAAGTAGCCAGACATATAGATTTTGTCATCTTACATTACTGAGTACCTGCAGAGCTTCAATGAAACATTTCAGAGAGTTTTTCCCAGGAGCTGGAGGCCTTCCCTTACAAAGTACATGCCCCCTTTTTACCCTTAGGTCTCATTTGATAAAGCCCATATCTGACCCACATATTCCTAATTCCAGGGTGGAGAGCATGACTATGGGCATCTTTCAATTCCCAAGAGTGGTCCACCACTTCTTCAGCCTCTAAATAACTCACTCTCCATAAAGAATAGGCAGCACATTGACTGAGAGTGGGGTGCCTGGGAGACCTGGCCCTTCTGAGGGCCTCTAAATATTTCCTCAAAACAGAGTTTCCCTTTTTAATTATAACCAACTTGATCACATACAAAATTGTGTTAAAAGAGTTAGGTGTACTAACTTAACCATTTTATTTTCCCAGTGGGAGACACAAAAAGAAATGAGCAGAGATCTGATCTCTCAGCAAGCAGAGAAGAGGTAGCATACACAGGGGGTTTGTATTTTACCTACCACTCCAATTATGGAGATAGGAAAGAGAATGAAACATAGGTCTTCAAAATTCAGGAAGAGCAGAGTGATTTGCTCTAATGTTAGTAAAAGTTAATTTGCTTACCTGTAACAGAGAGAGACTTACTCAAGGGTCAGCCATTCCAGTGTGATGAAGTTGAACTTGTTTCAAAGCCAGGACTATCAGGCTGAAGTAGTCCTAGAGGGTTCATGGGTGTGAAGGATGCCAGCTCAGGGGAGGCTCCCAATTCAGTGCCCCTACCTTTTGTAGACTGTAGAGTGCACAGTCTTAGTGAGCTCCACTCCCTGGGGCATTTGTTATTCCAGGGACCCAGAATTGTAGCAGAGGCAGGGCTCAGTTCCTCAAAAATAGCATGGTCCTGGTGTCTTATTGCCTGAGTCTCCAAGGTATTTCCATCTCTGAAAAACCTCTCCTATTGCAGTAGCCACCATTTGAAAAACTTCATTCTGCTCTGAGGGATGCTGTCAACTCCGCTTCCTTTCCCTCATATCTTAGTTATCAAAGACCTTAAAGGCCAGGTTTAAAGTTCCACTTGTAGAGTCTGAGGCCCCTTTTGGCTTTTGGAGTTTGTGCCAAGTATCGGAGGCTGACTGGGAGATGAAGTGCAATGCCAGGATGGATTGCCTCTCCTTGGTGCCAGGACCTAAATGCTAAAGAGGTGAAAGGCTTCAGACAAGCATTAAAGGCTGAGTGATTTATGATGCCTCCTGACCTAGCAGCCTCCAAGTGTTAAAGTGGGTGCACAGTTAGGGTAGGAGTTTGGCTGGCCTGGGAAGTTGTGGCAGAGATGAAAATGACAAGGGGTGGGGGCAGGGAAGCTAAAAGAAGGAAGTGAAAACAGTGAGAGAGAAACGTGAATATTTCTCCCAGATTTCAGCACCAAAATGTCAAGGTTGGCTTTTGAAAGAGAAATGTTGTCCTGGTTCTTTGGCTCCTTGCTTAGAAGAATTGCAGGCAGGGCTGGTGTGACAGAGTGAACACAGATAGGAAGCAATTCCACACAGTTTTCATTGTAAAAAAAGAAGGAAGAAAGAAAAAGCTACACAATTGTAGAAAAGAAAGAAGGAAGCTACACAAAGTGAAAATATGTTCCAGAGAGAGGAATGGGTCAATATCCACACGTGGAGAAAGATGTTAAAGACTCTCAGGTGGTTTCCTTTTATTGACCTGGTCAGGGGTAGGGGTTATGGGGGTGTGGGATGTTACCAGGTGATTGATAAATATGATTGTCAGGTGTTCTGTGTTTTCCTGCAGTCCCTTCCCCAACTTGGTCTCCTTCTCTGCCCCTAGGAACCACTCTCCTGCCCTGTATCTGCCACCTACAGATTTGATTCCTGCCTAACATACACCATATTTTCTTTGTCCATTTATTCATCAATGGACACCTAGGTTGATTCCGTATCTTGGCTATTGTGAATAATGCTGCAATGAACATAGTCATGTAGATAAGTCTTTGAGATCTTTGAAATTTCATTACCTTTGGATATATACCCAGAAATGGGATTGCTGAATTATATGGTAGTTATATTTTTAATTTTATGAGGAACCTCGTACTATTTTCCATAATGACTGTAACAATTTACATTCTCACCAATAGTGTACAAGGGTTCCATTTTTACTACACCCTCACTAACATTTGTTATCTTTTGCCTTTTTGATAATAACCATACTAACAGGTATGAGGTGATGTATCATTGTCATTTTACTTTATATTTCACTGATGATTAGTGATGTTCAGAATTGTTTTATATACCTGTTGGCTATTTGTGAGTTTTCTTTTGAGAAATGTCTATTCAAGTCCTCTGCCCATATCTTTTAAATTTCAAAATACTAATAGAATAAAAGTGTTTTTGTTACATAGATGAATTGAGTAATGCTGAAGTTAGGGATTTGTTATTTGTTTCCTGGCTATTAAGTTCCTTTGTTTTTTTTAAAAATATTAGCTGCTTATCACATAAACAGTTTACAAATATTTTTTCCAGTTCTTTAGATTGTCTCTTCACTCTGTTGATTTTTCCTTTGCTGTGCATAAGCTTTTTAATTTGATGTAATTCCACATGTCTATTATTCCTTTTGTTGTCTATGATTTTGGAATCATATCCAAAGTATCATTGCCAAGACCAATGTCAACAAGTTTTCTCTTACGTTTTCTTCTAGTAGCTTTACATTTTCAAATCTTATGTCTAAGTCTTTAATCCATTTTGAGTTGATATTTTTATTTCAGCATATTAAGGGGGCACAAATGTTTAGGTTACGTATATTGCCTTGCCCCCTCCCTCGAGTCAGAGGTTCAAGTGTGTCCATCCCCCAGATGGTGCACATTGCACTCATTATGTATGTATATATCCATCCCCTCCTCCCCATCTGCACGACACCTGCTAAATGTTATTCCTATATGTCCACTTAGTTGTTGATCAGTTAATACCAATTTGCTGGTGAGTACATGTGGTGATTATTTTTCCATTCTTGGGATACTTCACTTAGTAGAATGGGTTCCAGATCTATCCAAGAAAATACAAGAGGTGCTAGATCACCATTCTTTCTTATAGCTGAATAGTACTCCATGGTATACATATACCACATTTTATTAATCCCCTCATGTATTGATGGGCACTTGGGTTGTTTCCAGAACTTAACAATTGTGAATTGTGTTGCTATAAACATTTGAGTGCAGATGTCTTTTGTATAGAATATCTTTTGTACTTTTGGGTAGATGACCAGTATTGGGATTGCTGGATCAAATGATACATCTACTTATATCTCTTTAAGGTATCTCCATAT